>MQUG01004222.1:0-32714 GCA_007213375.1 Steinernema feltiae | reverse complement strand
TCGTTGCCGTCGAAGCCGACGAAATTCATCGAGTACTCGATGAGTTTCCCCACGGGAGCCTCGATGATGTAGGTGCACATGGCGGGGTTGTTCTGGTCGAGAGGCGTCCAGCTGCCGTAACCGACGACTTCATTACGCGCAAACCACTGCCAGTACTCCACCGCCAGGAGCGTCGTGCCGCAGGTCCACGGCATGCCCCCGTAGGCGGTGCGCGCTGGGAGCAGTCGGCTCCCGCGAATCCCGGGCGACACACGCACAGCCCGCAGCTGTTCGGGTCGGGGACACCGCCGTTCAGGCAGCTGGTCGTCACGCTGGCGCACGGATCTGAAGGAGAGCGCGGTCAGAGGGTACTGTAGCTTGGCAAGCGTACCGATCGCGTACTGGATCTGGAACTCGGTGTAGCGGAAGATGTTGGTCACCTCCACGGTCAGCGTGTTCCCCGCGACCCTCACGAGTTGATTCGTCTGCTGCTGGCAGCAGAACTTCAGGTTCTGGTCGCTCTGCATCGCCACGGCGCCGTACCAGCAGTCCCAGTAGCACAGCGCAGAGTTGTTGGCCGTCGAAGCCCACAAAGTTCACCGCGTAGAGGAGCTTCGAACCCGCGGCGCGCCTCGATCCTCCACGTGCACGTCTTCGGGTTGTTGCGGTCGGCGGTCTCGAGGAGTCCGTTCCCACGACTTGGTTTGACTTTAGCCACTGGAACTGCGGTGTGGCAGTCAGGTTCGCTCCGCAGGGATCTGAAACCAGTCTGGGTTACGGTGGGAGAGGGAGAGGGAGGGCTGACCGATACGGTACATGATTTGGAAGTCGGTGTAACGGTAGTTGTTGTAAGCCTGGACAACGAGGAGTTCGCCGGAGGTGTAGAACGCCATCGGTCCAGTTGTGACTGGCAGCAGAGACGGTAGCCTTCGGGTCGAAAGTCCAAGTCGTGGCCTTTCACATCGAGTCCACCGGATGCGCACTGCGGTTGGCAGAGCGGCGTCGTTGCGCTCGTCGTAGCCGATAAAGTTCACCCAGTACTCGATGCGGTGTCCCGCGGGCGCTTGGATGTGGTAGGTGCAGAGCGAGGGATTAGTGACGTTTCCCCATCGTGTACGCCCCGTTGCCACACACGAGGTTTTGCTTGAGAACCTGCCAATCGTCGGTCGCTGCGAGCGTCTCTGACCGCAGACGAGGTTGGCAGAGGATGCCTGACGCTCCGAGCAGTCGGCTCCGCCGAAATCCGCTCGGGCAAAGACACGTTGAGCAGTCTTTTGGGGTGCGGATAGCCGCCACGAGCGCACTGGGTGGTGCTGCTAGCGCAGGCATCTGAAATGACGCTGAAACGAGGCCTCAGAGCGCCAGGACTCACTGCACTGGTAGAGTTTGTTGAGCTGCGCAATGTCGCTGAATACGGGAAGATGACTCGCTCCCATCGCCATCTGGTATCTCGTGTCGAAGGCTACCATGGTCGGTGTGGAGGGGTCGATGCTGTACGCCTGAACAACACTCTGGACTGTGAACACGGTGGTGGACGTGGCGGAACTCACGATGGCTTGTCGTGCATGATGCTCCGGAAGTCGTAGCGGAATCCAAAGTTGTCGTTCTCCGCGGGGGTCGTTTTGATGAATTCGCCCTTGTTCTGCTCGACGACGTTGTTGAGGTCGAGCCAAATCCAGTCGTCGCGGTCGGAGCGCGACTGCGCGTTCCACATATTGAGCGCTTGTCCCATCAGCTTGCTCGCGCCGGCCACGTTCTCGCAGTCCGCGCTGAGCGTCACGTTCTCCGGCACCGCCCAGGCCTGCATCGTAGTTCCTGCCGACCCGGCTGTAGCACACAGGACCCGCCATGAAGCGCAACTGCCACCGAGGCGCATCTACGGTGGCATATTCGGTGAAGAGGATGCACGTGTTTGCCCTGTAGTACTCGATTGCCTCTCGCATTGCGTCTATGGCGCTTTGGCCTGAAGAGGAACCATTACGCCCGCCTTCTGCGCACAAAACCCACTTAACGAAGGATCGAAGAAGTAGCTGACGCCCACGTACATCGGCTGTCCCATCCAAAGTTTATTTGGGTTGTCGACAATCGACGCTTGGCGTTTGGCGCGGTTGGAGCCGCTTTCCAGGTCTCCTCGCTCCTTTGCGTCCTGAAACAACGTTTAACGTCCGACCCGAGGCACCTTCACCTACTCTAGGAAGATTGACGGTTCCCCGCACGGAACTAGCGCAGCTCACGCCGAGCAGCACTGCAAACAGAATCTCCAGAGCAATCATAGGTGGTTGGCCGGTTCCGGTTGTTGGTTGGAATGCGCTGGCCGAGCCTCTTTTATAACTTTTGAAGAGTCACAACACAACAAAACAGGAATACTTGGCGGAAGTGAGGCTCAAAGTTTCAACAACGCTGTTTTTTGTTGGATGGCGCGCGATCTCTGTGAGAGATTCGCACTCTTCATTCAGATTCAAATGTGCTTTGCCGTTGCGCTCGCTCCAATCCTCTGTTGACGCTGTAGATCGAGATCGGGGCTAAGTGCAGCCAAACTGCCTGTTTCCGATCAAAACAGAAAGTCCAGTAGTTCTGTGGACTTCCGTTCTGTCGGCTTTCCGCGTGACGCAAAAGACTGTTAGATCACCTGGCGATTGATTTCCACTCCCAGATGACTTATCTGGCATATCTGGCATAATAAAATTCATCAGAATCGACTGAGAAGCCTTAGTCTGAATGCTGGTCGCAACAAACTGTCTTGCAACTTGATTCCGACACTGCGCACTCTCTCCGAAAGGCGCTTTCTCGTCGCCCGGCATCGAACCGGGTCGCCCGCGTGGCAGACGAGCTTTCTACAACTGAACCTGTGTGCTGTGCATTGCTCATCTTCCCCGGTCTCAGTCAACTACGTGGCGGAAGATGGAACCTCGTTTTGGTCAAAGTGCACGCGGACTGAAAATGCCTTCCTGTTTCACAAAGTTGTTTGTCGCCGAAAGGTCTCTTCGCGATCATATTGTGACATCGAGACTTCCACAAAGCGGTTTTTCAGCAGCTATAAAGGAGGCCCCGGCGCCGCATTCCAATCAACTACCGATGGCCGCTTGGAATATTTTGTTTGGAGTGCTGTCTTCGTGAGTCTGTCGAGACCCTCTGAAGGCACGTGCGGGCAGACCCTCGCGGCGACCGTCGAATGGCAGGCACTCAAGGAGAACCAGGTGTGCGGCAACGGCGAATATGCAACGGCGGCGCTCCCTCGCTCTGCGCCTACCAAATCCAAGCGCCGCGGGACACGCATCGAGTACTGGGTGAACTTTGTTGGCTTCGACGGCCGCGACGACTCCCTCTGCCAAGCGGAATGCCCGTCCGGTGGACTCGATGTGAAAGGCGACAACCTTCAACCAGCAGGCTACCGTATCTGCTGCAAGGCGCAAATGGCCGTGGCGTATCACACCGCGGGCGAACTCCTCGACTTCCAATCCTTCAACAACTATTTCTACACCGACTTCCAACTCATGTACCGCATCGGTCAGCCCTCCCTCCCACTCTCCCACCGTAACCCAGACTGATTCAGATCCCTGCGGAGCGACACTAACCGCCACACCGCAGTTCCAGTGGCTAAAGTCAAACCAAGTCGTGGGGAACGGTCTATACGAACCGCCGACCGCAACAATCCGATGACGTGCACGTGGAAGATCGAGGCGCCCGCGGGATCGAAGCTCCTCTACGCGGTCAACTTTGTGGGTTTTGACGGCAACAACACTGCGCTGTGCTACTGGGACTGCTGGTACGGCGCCGTGGCGATGCAGGGCGACCAGAACCTGAAGTTCTGCTGTCAGCAGCAGACGAATCAACTCGTGAGGGTCGCGGGGAACACGCTGACCGTGGAGGTGACCAACATCTTCCGCTACACCGAGTTCCAGATCCAGTACGCGATCGGTAGGCTTGCCAAGCTACAGTACCCCCTGACCGCGCTCTCTTTCAGATCCATGCGCCAGCGTGACGACCAGCTGCCTCAACGGCGGCGTTCCCGACCCGAACAGCTGCGGACTGTGCTCGTGCCTCCCGGGATTCGCGGGAGCCGACTGCTCCCAGCGCGCACCGCCTACCGGGGGCGCGCTCTGGAGCTGCGGCACCTCGCTTGTCGCAAAGGACTACTGGCAGTGGTATGCCGATAACAACGTCGTCGGGAATGGCAGTTGGACGCCGCTGGACGTGAACAACCCCGTCCAGTGCAACTACTTTATTGTGGCTCCCGAGGGGAAGCGCATCGAATACGCGATGAATTTCGTCGGCTTCGACGGCAACGAGAACGGCCTCTGCACGGGTGGCTGCGTGAACGGCGGCGTCGTGGCGCGTGGCCACGGCGCGTTCTGGCAGCCCGAGGGCATCACCTACTGCTGCCACAACGACTACAATCAGCTACACACGAGCGGCACAAACATCCTAGTGTTGCAGGCGTGGAACTCGCTCCGCTACACCGACTTTCAGATAGGATACCATGTTGTGTGATAGCTTTTATAGAATAAATAGAAGCACGGAGAAAAGACGCTTTATTCCGTTCCGAAAGCTTCTGAAATGGATATTCACGCGACCAGCGCGCTTCCAGACAAGCGAGAGTCTGTCAGACACGGGTCTGTGGTGCCAGCTTAGTTGCTTTGCGAAAGTTGCCGTTAATTCCACTCCATGACGAATGCAGCCGAATGCCGCGATTTGCTTGCGGCCGGATATGGATATAGGAATTGTGGCCATTTCGGTGAGAAAAGCAAAAATATCGCGATTTGCCGACGCGCACCGAAATTTCTAAGTCCACGGCGACCGCAAAGCACGAATTTTCGTCGATTCTCAACCATTCCGCCACGATTCTGTGTTTCCTTGGCCATTCTAGACTAATTCGAGGTTGCGAAGAACTCTCACGCCATCAGAATTACGTGAAACGGCCGGAAATAGCCAGAAAACAGCCAACTTCGCAATCCGCAGTCAGTGAATGACCGTACAATGCATATCCGACCGCTAGCAAATCGCGACAGGACCACTGATTTTCTAGGAAATGTAGAGGCGCCCGTTAAGTTTTACAGCTCAGGACTGAGATTTCCTACAAGAATTCTGATTTCACCATCAAGGTCGCAAGGGTCGAATTAGTGTGGGTAGACAAAATTTCAGAAAAATCGAAGACCATTTTGGGGCGATGTCACTGTCCCTTTAAAGCTCGTCAGCATGCGCTCTAGACCTGATTTTGACAAAATCAGTTCTCGAGAAGATGTTCGCAAGGCTTCATTCTATTTTTGTGCTTTTCCGTTGCCTGAATTCCGTTGTTCATTGTTCGACTGGTTTTTACGGCACCAACTATTCAGAAATCAACCTCCGAAAACGCACAAAATTCAAAAGACCTGAAAAATAAGCTTACTTGAAAGCCAAGCTTACACAAAAGCTTTTAACTATGTTATTTTAGTCAAAAACTTTGTAAAACCACACTTGGCATTGCAGAATTTTTTTAGGACAATTTCTGTCTTGGACATTTTGTCCACCAAAACACAAAATCTAAACAACTTTTTAACACTAACAACAACACTAACTTTAGCTTTCTTCTCTGCATAATTTGCATTTGCATTCAACGCAAAAAATAACTCAAGTTCTCAAGAACAGATTTTGTCAAATATAGCCCTAGATTACATGCTTAGCCAGGTTACGTCGCAATATTGCCTTTCCTGTTTAAAACGGAGAGTTTGCATGCAAAACGGTGAGCGAGTTCGAACGTAAACATCAACGAGAAGGGGTCCTATCGCAAATCCAAGCTAACACGCTGCCGGCTTATATAGCCTCCGGATAGCTTGGGCGCTCCGGAGCTACGGCGCGCGGCGCAGCTCAGGTGTATTGTGACCTCTTGGTCCAGCAGGCGCGAGCCATTAGCGCGGCTGCCGGTCTTTCAACCGTGCCGCTCCTGCTCTTGACAGCGGAGGATTGATGAGCCCGGTCTGGGATGAACAATCCGCCATTTGGCTCGAAGAGGAGGTTACGGTAGACCACAGACCTTCACACTTTACAATTGCTGGAGCTCGTAGAAACAGACGATGCGCAGACAAACGAAATAGCGATGCAAAAATTCTATTTAAGCCTTGCGCAAACAGTTTTTGTCATACCAACTGGACGATGACCGTAGCCAAAGCCGAATGCCACCCACAGCTGCAGGACGCGTTGGACTTCTCCGAGTACATCTGTGGAATCAAAGAGAAGAAGGACGAGTGGACCAAACACGGAGAGCTTCTGTCAAGGATTTCGGATCGACTTTACGAAGCTCCTGGCTGCCAAAGTCATTTCGCCGGATTCGACAACTCCTTAGCGTTTCTCTCTTCTGACATCATCTACGAGGTCCTTGAACGAATCGATGAACCCAAGGAACTGAAGATCTTGGCAGACGTCAATGGAACGTGGGGAGATGTGGCACGCAATCAGATGGCGTTCCTTGAGAAGTTCGAATCTAAATTTGGTAACACTATTATTAACAGCTACCTATTTCCCTTTAAAGAGAGATGGGAAAAGTTTGTGCGAAACGCTTCAAAGTTGCACGGAATATTGGAGCTGAACGGACTGTGTGGATTTTTCGATGAAAAGTTCGCCCCCGTTTTGAAGCCGCACTTTTACGATTTGGATTTAGACTTCCACACCACGAGCTTGGTGTACTCAGCGGAACGACTAAAGAATTTACGAAATTTTTTCGTAAAACAGCTTCAATCACCCTGTCTGAGAAAATTCTATCTCCGAATTCAGATTGATCTTGGTCTCGAAGAGGAACTTCTCAAATTCTGTCTTTCCGACAAATTTGAAACCTTGTTCTGGGAATCTGTGCCGCTGTCCTTGATTTTTTTGTTCGCATCTACGAGGCCTACAAGAACAATCAGATTGCGCCGGACTGCAGAACTAGAATAGTTATGGGGTACTTTGAGCGGTCGGCTCTGAAAGAAATCGTTCAAACCTTGAAACTCAAACGTTTGAATGATCGGTGGAGAGTGAAGGAGTTTAGACGAGAAGAACGCTTGCGTGTTTCGGACCTTTTGGTAACTGTCGGATACGCTGGAAGCAATCGCGTTTTAGTCACGATTGAATTAAGGCACGTTGACAGCTACGCGGAGCCATCAAATGTTTCCGAAGTTGAACGGATTAGACCCTCAACAGAGAAACCAGAGTACATGGACGAAACTGAAGATGAATTCGCTGATTTTGACGATTACGATCGCGATGACAACAACGAAGGTCACGTTTGTGATGGCAAATGCGAGCTCGAAGCTATGGACGGTAGATTCTGGGAAAAAGATGATTGTGATGAGTGCGCGGGTTGCCGGCTCTGCGAACCACTTATAAGGAATGTTTGTGAGCGGTGCAGCCGCGTTCACAATTGTGAACCACATCCCGAACGTTAGTTAAACGCTTTGTGCTTTTTGTGGGATAAATCATTATAACAGCGTGTACTCAGAGTGCAGAAATTGAATGCGTTTGAAGTCTCTACGGCTTGTCGTCTTCACTGGGCAAGGGTTGATTGCCTAGACTGAAAGTTCAGATGTCTTAACAGCTGAAAAAGCTCTAGGCACTGTAAATGTTTGTTTGTGTTGAGCTTTAAACCAGCCAATCTTGGCCTTTTCACGTAGTTCTGTCCTGTCAGAATTCTTCGCGGTCTTGTTTTACTCAGAAAAAGCTCAGATACGCTCAGCCTTGAACCAAAACAACTGAGAAAACAAGCAGAACGGAGATTTAAGTGTAATTTTGGCCCAATTCGCTGCTACCCAAGGCCAAATTAGGTCGTCTAGCGTCAATTTATTCCATTTCCAGCCAAGCAGCGTTGTAAATTTACAGTCTTTTTCTCAATAAATCCCAAAATTATAATCACGGAGCCAGTCAGCTGACTCTTCATCGGTCACATCCACGCGCGCAGGCTCAGCTGTCAACGCCTTCTTTTCATCTTTTCCATATAGATACTGTAGAACGCGTCCGTATTTGGCTCTGATATTGCGTTGCATAAAGTACTCCTTGATGAAGGTTCGTCCGAAAAAGCCAAATTTCTTTGCAGTCTCGACAATCAGCACTCTGCGAGATTCTTCCTGAGTCAGCTCCTCCTAAATACGCACATTAAAGCTATAGAAGTCGTAAATTTAGCCAGCACTACCCGCAGGAAGCACGCGTCGAAGACATCGAGAAGATCATCAGAATCCGCAGCTTTCTCGACATATTTTCTGGCCTTTTCAGCTTCAGACACGTGACTAGACAGGAACTTTCGGGTTGGAGTTGTCTGCTTCTCTTTGCCCTGTTCCTGCGCTTCCCTCAGTTCTGCGTTTCTTGAATAAATGTTAATGATTAACTGGCGCACAGTTGCGATTTTCCAGCTCTCGCCGTTGGCCGGACGTCCATAGACCTTTTGCAAGAGATTCATCAGATAGATGAGGATAAAATCGCTGTAGACGCGAAAAGCTTCGCGATCACCCGGCTGTGCCAGAGGCGCCGTTCCCACTTCGTGCATCTTTACATCGAGTCGGTTAAGTTTTGACCAAATCATGTAGTTTGTCTCGTGGCGGCAGCTCTCAAACAACAGCTTTGTTATGCGCCAGTCGATTTTGGTGCTCTGAATTTGGGGCTTTGAGGGTGAAGAGTGGAGAGGGGAGGCAAATTACCGCAATGATCGTTGAGATGATTTGCACGCGGTTTGCGAACGGAATTGATTTCGATAGGAATGCGGGCATGAGCTTCACAAGCATCTCGTACGAGTAGTGGATGACGTAGTAGCCTGGGGAGTTCCAGTCGAGCTGAAAATGGGGATAAAAATTGAATATTGAGTGATTTCAACGGCTACCGCTGGAAATCAGTCGTCCATATTTGATTTTGGCTGCAATTAGCGCAAAAAGGCCAAAATGACGAAAAAACCGATTGAATGATCAATGATCAACCATGTACTTAACGTTATAACACTTTCCTACGCGTCAAAGTAAGCCAAAACCGCAAAAGATCACTTGAAACCTACGATAGTCCATCCTCTGACGTTCTTGAAAATCCGCTAAATGTTATCCACTTTCCGTTCAGCCACATAACCTCCACCTTCTCCGAGAATTCGTGTTTTACGAACAACGGAACCGGAAAGACAATGCCCTCCGTTCCATCACCCCTTGACTGAGACAGAGTCAGATCGTCGCCGTCGATCTTTACAGTAATCTCTGGGTATCCGGTGTTTCTCGCCCATATATCGATTGCAACCTCGAGCATCTGAACATCGCAAACAATCTATGAGCTCAAACAAGCCAAGTGCAACTCACAACAGGGTACGCGTTGACGTATCTCTTGAACTGCTCGTAGAGATCAAATCGATCGACCGGTTTGTTTCCAAAGCGTTTGACATAGTCGCGGAGCATCCGCTTGTTGTCGCCGGGTTTCATGAGGTTGAAGAACATTTTCAAGACGTACATTGCTTTTGTGTAGGATTGATCGCTGTAGAGCTCGAGCACATCGTCAAAAAGGAAGGTCTCATCCTGAAAGAACACTTTTATATTCACAATTAAGACCGATTGCAAGTATATTTTGCCATGTTTAACTGGACTGGATTGGAAAACTCGCCTAGCTGCCCAAAAGGTCTCAAATGCATCCTGATACGTCAAGGTAGCTGCTGTAGCACCCATTTAGGCGCTAGAGCAGCTCAAAATCAAAATCCAACATACCGCAACACGCATAGGAAAATAATGTCTGATTGGCTGATCCAACTGCATGCAGCTAGGGCGTGAGAACCAGACAAGAATGTCCGAATAGACCAGCTCAGGGAAGAGTTCATCCATGCAAAGCGCCGTGACGTACTCGGTTAGTCCTTCCTTTACGAACAAATCCGGCCATTTTTTCTAAAATCACAATTCATTTCAGCAAAAAAGTGAATTTTCAGACCAGACAGACGAGATTCCCAATCCATTGATGCACCAGCTCGTGAACAATCGTGCAAACGGCGGCGGTCTCATCGCCGCGACTCGCTGCGCTGTAGGGTGTTTTCGTGTGGTCAAAAAGTTGCCGATCAGAGTCCATGATGATGCAGCCGTAGTATTCGTTCGCTTTACCGTCGAATTTCGGTACGTACACAAAATCGCACTTCCCTAGGACTTGCGGGAAGTCCAGGTCGAAGAACTCCTCCAGCCAATCCATCGCCTGTAGACCCACGTCCAGATGGTACTGTAGGAGCTGTTTTTTGTCTTGCGGACAGTAGAAAGTCATGGGAAGACGGCGGCGTGATGTTACACCCTGAAATTGCTGTAAAAATGGGCTAATAGGGTGAAACAACCCCAAGAGAAGCGAAATTTCCATAAGCGAACGTCAGCAAGTAGGTGGACATTGGAACGGTCGGCTTGAACGTGAGTTCATAGCGCGGCCCAGCCGGTGTGGCGGTGTCCTTGGTGCTCAGAATCGGAGTATTCGACACGGCAACAGTGCTCGCTCGCATCGTTCTTCTGAGCACCAAAGTGAGGTGGAAGATAGAGCGGTAGTGCGGCTCATCCCAGCAGGGCATGAATTCTCGAGCGAAGATCGGCTAAAATAATGGATTGAGAGCTTTGGGATTGAGAATTCACCTCGCCAGACGCAACCACAAACTTGTCGCCGTCGTTGTTCACTCTATAGAGCCCCCTGGTAGCCAAAGGGCTCGGGCCATTTCCGTTGCTCATTCCGCCGTTGTAGTCGATCTTGATGTAGAAGACGTTGTTCGCGCGTAGCTGATGATTCAAGTTGAACCTCACAAGCTGCGTGTTCTCATCGAACGTGAAATCCTTCGAAGGTCCCTCGATTAGCCGATTATCAGCGTCGCGGATCATGAAATTCTCAACGTTCACTAGGCTGTTCATGACGATGCTGCTACGATCTGCGTTGAGCTGAAAGCACGTGATTTGAGGCTCTTGAAACGAGTAAAATTCACCTTGAACTGAATCTCCACAGTCGACCTGTAGCGTTCCTCCTCTTCGACCTCCGGGACAATCGTGAGAAAGTACTGCAGCGGTTCGTAGTGATCCGCATCGGGAATGTAGGCGTAGGGCAACGCCATCGGTTCGTTGAAAGAGAGAACAGAATGCGATTCAAATCGAGTTTCAGGGCTTTTAATGGCTTTTTAAGGTATGTTAAAAGCATTGTTCACTCGTCGCTTTTTGTGTTTTCTGACGACCACAACGCCTCCGATGAATGCTTTTAGCGCTAATGGATCGGTGACAACAGAATTCTCAAGAACGATTTGATCTGGCGGCAATTTGGCGATTAGAGAAAACAGAATCTTTTGTTGGTTTGGTCAACAATTGGACAAATTAAAATATTAAATAAAGCTGCTAGATTGACAGCACTTACTTCGCTGTTTATAGCCATAAATTTGTGTTCAATTCGTTACACTTTAGTCATACAGGGCGCAGATCATGTTTTATTGGGCTCAACTGGCTGCCGTAGTCGAAAAACAGTCCAAGTTTCATTTGTGCGAACAATCACAGTGATCGCGGATTAACAAAGATAACAACCGTCACAGTCTTCGCAGTCCTCCTCCGTCCAGTCATATTGGCTTATTTTGGAGCCGTTGAGCTTGCATGTCATGTCACACTGTTTCCTTTCACTTTCCTTTCTCCACTTGACTTCGTTAACGTACGCGTTAACCTCCAAAGCGTCTTGGAGGTCCACGTTGACTTCAGCTGCTCCAGAGACGTCGTTTTCTTCGCAAAGTTCAATCGCAATAGGCGATTAAATAACATTTTTGGATCACACTTTCTCATCATGTGATGTTCGTCGCATTAGATTATCGAAATGTCATGTTGAAACCAAGATTTATGAACAAAACTGTATAAAACGTAGGTTCAGGAAGCCAATTTGACGTAAATTAGAAATTAGAATGTGGCGCCGTGGCGCCAGGTCAAACTTTTCGAAAAGTTGCTTTGCCAAATTACGACATTTTGATGACCAGACCAAAATTATCTATTCAAGGATTCAATCCTCTATTTTAAGGTCACATTCAACCAGGCAAAGCTGCCTTTGAATTCCGTTTTTGAGGAATAAATCAAGTGACAAATAGTGCAAAGAGCAACAACAATCAATTTAGTTTAATACAACGATTCATACATATTTAAAATTACCATGAAAAAGACAAATCACAAACAGGAAGATTAATTGATTAATTAACATACAACTAATAACGACTAGCAGTATGGCTCGCACTCGTGACTCTGATCACAACGATCGCAGTATGAGTACCCGCCAGGTTCACAGCGCTTACAACCGTTGCAATATTTACAATCTTCTTCGGTCCAATCTTGTTCGTCTATTTCGCCGCTGTACACTTTGCATTCAAAGCCGCAAGAATAATAGTCCTCATCGTTCCAGTAATCGTGCAGGTTTTCGACAGCCCAAAATCGATGTTTTCGCCTTCTGCATCCGGTTTTCGTCTATTTTTGCCTGCTTCGGCATTGCTTGAGCTTTCAGAGTTTACGCCAATGTACTTTAACTCAATGGTTACGTCGACACGTGCCGTCACAATGTCTTTGCCCCAACCTTCAGGACTTGCAGAGATTGTAACGAGGCGGTCTTCTGAATCTGCGCATTTGTCTTCTCGACTATACTCGTTTGTCCATTCGCTGAAGTAACGGTAGATTCGAGATCGTTTCAGCTGCAGACCATCAACGAGTTCTTTCAGAGCTGAACGGTTAAAGAATCCTTTTACTTTTAGTGTTTTTCCGACAGGAACGCTGTCAAGAGCTCTGAAAGCGTTGTAGATGCGCACGAAGAAGTCCATTGGCATCGGGGAGTTCCAGTCCAACAAATCGAATCTGTCGGAGAGGCAGAAATCGAACAGATGGCTGTCGACATCAAGATCAACATTTGCGCAGAAAGTCAGCTTTTGGAGCCACTCGGATTGCAGTTGTTTGATCATAAATGCCCTGAGATGCTCGTTTTTTGAAAGCTCTTTTTTGATGTGGAATTTCAACGTGAGATCGTTGAAACATGGCCGAAGAGCAGAGTAGAGTTCTTCGCCTGTACCGATAAATCCACACAGATTGGTTAACTTAAGTCGTCCATACATTCGTGGAGCTTTTCTCACCAGTCGGTGCCATCGACTGTCGTGTATCATTTCAGCAGGCGTACTTCCCTAAAACTTGTATCAGCAACCTGCGGCCCAAAGTTGTTGATAAATCTCATCTGCTTGCGTGCCAACACACCCCAAACGCCGTGGACCTCATTCAGAACTTTGAGTTCCATTGTTTCCTCGATTAACTCAACGACGTCGTTGATAATTTCAGTCGAGAGATAAGAGAGAGAACGAGTCATCGAAACCAGCAAAGTGGCTCCGGTATCCGGGAGTGTCATACAAGCGGTTGAGGATTCTCGTCAAGAGCTTCTTGTGTTTGCTAAACTCTCTGTTCTTCTCCTTGATTTCGTTGACGTACGCGTAAAACTCTAAAGCGTCTTGCAAGTCCTCGTTGACTTCAGCTTCGTGTACGGCCATGGTCCACAGAGGTTGATTTCTTCGCAAAATTCACTCGCAACAGGTTTAAATAACATTTTTTGGATCACACTTTCTCTTTGTGTGATGTTCGTCGCATTAGATTATCCAAATTTCGTGTTGAAACCAAGGTTAATACTACTATATAAGAAAGGTTCAAAGGTTTAGCAATCCTGTTTTCCAGGAGAATGCCAGGCAGGGCTTGATTGGCCTCGCAAAAAATATGTATCCACCGCAATCGCAATAGAAATACGATGAATCAGAAAAGCTCGGTCCGCAGAAGCTGCGCATTGAGTTTTGTTCTTGAGTAAATTGAGTCTTGGGTCTCGAGTTTGTCTGCGAGCCTGCGTCTGCGTCTAATGAGTCTGCTGTCTAATGCTGTCTAACGTCTCTTGAGCGAAGTTCAGATTCCCTCAGTAACGTTGTTGCCGTCCTGCGACCCTACGGTCGCACTGTATCGTCTACTTGTCGAAGGTTCGGAGCTGAGCGTGATTGTCAGAATATTGCAGCCTATTTGACGATTCAACAGTAAATTTTATTTTACAGTCCACTCTCTCTCTCCACGTTTCTCTTGTTTTCCAGAACATGGCCGCAGGGAAGAGTGGTGTTCATTGCTTTCCAATTCAAGTGGCCATTTGAGCCAATTCGTCGCATGTGGTCGATCGTCCATGCCGTGACGGTGTCGTTGCCAAGTTGACGTCCGGTGAACAGAGATAAGAGCGCATAAAGGTTTGCACAACCGGTAGAAGTTCCGTACGATATTGGATTTCAAAGGATCGTTTTGCCGCTGAAAAATTAAAGAGACGTGGAAAATGAAGTTCAAAGTAGACTGGCGCAGATTGTGAGTTCATGTTCACTTAAGTTCTCTAATGTAGAGGAATGCTGCTGATTCAACGGTTGATTTATTACCAGACAATCACCAGCACACAAAAATTTAATTAAATGTTTTGTTTTTTTTCTGCAACGACACTTTAGTTACCAAGAACTACAATGATTAACGAGACAATTTATGGGGCGTTCAGTCGTCGTCTTCGTCCCAATGCGATCCATTGCAATGAAACGGTTCACCGCACCAATCGCAATGTTGCTTCGAGTAACGGGGATCACAAAGCCTGCATCCATCACAGAATTCACAGTCTTCTTTGATCCAGTCTATTTTGCTTTTTGTATTCAGCTCGCATTCAAATCTGCAAGAGCTGTAGTTCTCCGTGTCCCAATATCTCCCAGCACAATCTGCCCACTCTACGACAGGCCCGAAACCGTCGTCTTCGGCATTTTCATCTGGTACTGGAGATGTTGGCGACAGTAAGCTCATTTCAACATCGTTTGCGCTCTCCTCAGAACTTGGATCAATGTACGAGAACTCAATAGTGACGTTCACACGTACCGGCATACGATCTGAACTAGCAGAGATAGAAAGAAGGCAATCTTCATATCTGTCTTCTCGCCAATACTCGTTTGTCCATTTGCGGTAGATTGTGTTGTAAATTCTCGAACGTTCCAGCTCAAGGCCATCAACTAGTTCCTTCAGAGCTGACTGATCGAAGAATCCAATCACTTGTTGAGTTGTGCCCACTGCCACACTTCCGCGAGCTCTGAAATCGTTGTAGATGCGCATGAAGAATTCCATAGGCATCAGGCAATCCCACTCCAAGTGCTCGAATCTGTCGGAGAGGCAGAAATTAAGCAAATCGATGTCCACTCCAAGATCAACATTTGCGCAGAATGTCAGCTTTTGGAGCCATGGAGATCGAAGCTGCTTGACCATAAAAGCCCTGAGATGCTCGTCCTTTGAAAGCTCTTCCTTGATGTGGAAATTCAACGTCAGATCGTAGAAACATGGCCGTAGGGCAGAGTAGAGTTCTTCACCTGTACCGATAAATCTACAAAGATCTGTTAGTTCGAGTCTTCCGTACAACTGCGGGGCCTTTCTCAACAACCGATTCCATCGACTCTTGTAGATGTCCCAGTCACAGGACTTAACGAGGACCGTATCACCAAGCTGATCTCCATACTTGTCGATAAATCTCATCTGCTTGCGTGCTAACACACCCCAGACGCCGTTGACCTCTCTAAGAATCTTGAGTTCCTTGGGTTCCTCGATTAACTCAACGACGTCGTGGATAATTTCAGTCGAGAGGTAGGCGAACGAGTCATCGAAACTAGAAAAATGACTTCGGTATCCGGGAGTGTCGTATAGGCGGTCCAAGACTCTCGTCAAGAGCTTCTCGTGCTCGTCCCAAAGCGGTGTCTTTCCCTTGATTTCGTTGACGAACGCGCGAAACTCCAAAACGTCTTGGAGGTCCTCGTTGATTTCAACTTCTTGAAAGTCCATTGTCTGTCTTTACTTGTTACAAAGAAAGTTTCGCAAAGCTTAAATAGAATGTAGGCATTGCTTTTTGGCTCAAAAGCAATGTGTGATGTCGCTGTCATTTGACACAAACTTGGATTGGACTTCTTTTTATGCATCTACAAAGCTTTCAAGGAGTGTGCCGGTCGCCAAGACTCGCCAAGTGAAAGGATTTAAGGGTAAATGTAATTTTACAGTCCACTCTCTCTCTCCACTTTTCTTTTGTTTTCCAGAACATGGCAGCAGGGAAGAGTGGTGTTCTTTGCTTTCCAATTCAAGTGGCCATTTGAGTCAATTCGTCGCACATGATCGATCGTCCACGCCGTGACGGTGTCGTTACCAAGTTGACGTCCGGTGAACAGAGATAAAAGCGCATAAAGGTTTGCACAGCCGGTAGAAGTTCAGTACGATATCGGATTTCAAAGCATCGTTTTGCCGCTGAAAATTAAAGAGACGTGGAAAATGAAGTTCAAAGTAGACCGGCGCAGATTGTGAGTTCATGTAGATACTCTATGTGGAGGAATGCGGCTGATTCAACGGTTGATTTATCACTAGACAATCACCAGCACATAAAAATTCAATTAAATGTTCGTTATTCGTTATTTTTCTTTTTCTGCAACGCGACTTTATTTACCAAGAAACACAACGATTAACAAGACAATTGATGAAAGGTTTAGTAGTTCAGCAATGCGATCGATTGCAATGAAACGGTTCACCGCACCAATCGCAATACTGCTTGGAGTAACGAGGATCGCAAAGCCTACATCCATCACAGAATTCACAGTCTTCTTTGGTCCAATCCTCTTCGTATATTTTGTTTGTGATAGTCAGCTCGCAGTCAAAGCGGCAATATCCATCCCAATACATCTCAAAAGAATCTTCACATTCGACAGGTCCGAGACCGTCGTCTTCATCATCTTTATCTGGTCCTTTGTTCGTTGGTGACGGTAAGCTCATTTCAACATCGTTTGAGCTCTTCTCACTTGGATCGATGTATTTGAACTCGATAGAGACGTTCACACGTACCGGCCTATCTAAACTAGCAGAGATAGAAAGAAGGCAATTTTCATATCTGTCTTCTCGGCTATACTTGTTCACCCATGTGCCATACCGATAAAATCTGGAACGTTTCATCTGGAGACCATCAACTAGAGCCTTCAGAGCTGACTGATCGAAGAATCCTTTGACTTGTCGAGTTTTTCCAACAGGAACGCTTCCACGAGCTCTGAACGCGTTGCAAATGCGCATGAAGAATTCCATAGCAGTGATGCCGACCCGATGTCAAAATCTTTTCGGGTCGAGTCAACGGGTCGACTCGAAATTCGAAAATCTTTTTGAGTCGGGTCAGCGAGTCGACTCGAAAATCGAAAATCTTTTTGAGTCGAGTCAACGGGTCGACTCGAAATTCCAAAATATTTTTGGGTCGAGTCACGAGTCGGGCCGACTCGAGTCGCGACTCGAGTCGGCGACTCGAGTCGCTGACTCGTCGGCATCACTGTTCCATAGGCATCAGGCAATCCCATTCCAAGTGCTCGAATCGGTCGGAGAGGCAGAAATCGAACAGATGGCTGTCGACATCAAGATCAACATTTGCGCAGAAAGTCAGCTTTTGGAGCCACTCGGATTGCAGTTGTTTGATCATAAAATCCCTGAGATGCTCGTCTTTTGGCGGCCCCTTTTTATTAATGTGGAATTTCAACGTGAGATCGTTGAAACAGGGACGTAGGGCAGAGTAGAGTTCTTCGCCTGTACCAATAAACCCACAAAGATCGTTTAATTCGAGCTTTCCATACATCCGCGGAGCTTTTCTCAACAACCGGTTCCATCGACTCTCGTAGATGTGATCAGAAGCAGACCTAGCAAAGGTCGTATCACCAATTTGAGGCCCAAAGTTGTCGATAAATTTCTTCTGCTTGCGACCTAAGACACCCCAGACGCCTTGTACTCCTTTCAGATTATTCAGTTCCCACGATTCTTCGATTAAATCGACGACGTCGTGGATAATTTCAGTCGAGAGATAAGCAAACGAGTCGTCAAATTCGGCAAAGTGGCTTCGGTATCCGGGAGTATCGTAAAGGCGGTCCAGCTCTCTCGTCAGGAGCTTCTCGTGCTTGTTCCAAAGCGTTTTCTTTCCCTTGATTTTGTTGACAAACGCGCGAAACTCCAAAACGTCTTGGAGGTCCTCGTTGATTTCAGCTTCGTGTGCGGCCATGGTCCGAAATCTTTGCGTGTTACAAAGAAAGTTTCGCGAAGCTTAAATAGAATGTAGGCATCGTTTTTTGGCTTCAAAGCAATGTGTGATGTCGCTGTCATTTGACACAAACATGGATTGGACTAACAACTCTCAATTTAATTTAATTTTATTTTATTTTATTTTACCAAGGCTGTCGCAGTCATCATTGTCTTTTCCAGGGACATATTCCAAGAGCGAGGGACAGTTTAGGCATTCCTTTTATGCCGTTGTTCATATGCAAGTGGGTGTTATTCAAGTTCTGTTAAGCGTCTGGCGTACTTCGTTTTGCATGCAACTGCAACAAAATTTTCAAATGTTGCAGTCGCACGTTCGTTCGCTGCAAGTCCAAAATTAGAATTTTCATGGGTGGTCGTGTTGCAGCAACATTGATTTTTGTTGCTCGCAGATACGCGCAACAGCAGCTGCAACAAATGAATTTATCCGAAGTTTCTCTGCTTTCGGAACACTGTTCAGCTGGAGTGTTTCCCAATTCATCAACAAATAGGCTTGGATAAACGAGTACTGACAAGAAGACCGATGTGCTGGAATCGAAGATTGCATCGTCTGAATCTGCGATTGCTTGATGGCTTTGATAGCAATTGATCCAATTGATCGCTTGGGAGGCTTGAGTCAAATTAGCGTCTCTCATACTAAACTCCCTTTTAAAACCAATTTTATTATCACTAGACGACAAGAAAGCAATATTAAGGCCAAAACAAAAGAAACAATCCAAACTCAAATTTCCTCTGCTTTAACAGCGTCGCTCATGCAAACAATGGGCAAACGGACGCTGTCTATTTCAGAAACGTCACGATAATCTTTCCAGAAGCCGTCCGAGTGTACTGCAACGATGGAGTCGTCCACGCTTAACGACGAGAACGGTCGACCAGACGCCCAATTCGCCCACGTGCTCTGAGCGCCGTTCATCCATTTGTAGTTATCCTTGGTTGAAACCAGATTATTAGATGACCTCACAGAGTTGCCGATTAAAAACGCAGAACGTGATTTCATAAACACTGAACGCTTCGCAAAATGAGGCGAATGTTGGAAAGTTTGCCCACCTCTTAGCTCCTCGTTTTGCTCTTTGTTTTCAATAATCACTGCCTTCGCTTTGATATCACTGCAGGCGCTTGAATACAGTGCGTCCAAAAAGTATAAGGCCACCCTGTTCAAACCTAATATCTCAACATTGCTTAGCCGCACACTAAAACGGAGATTACCACGTGAAAGAGCAACTCAATTAATGGATAATACAACGTCAATTCTTGATTTCAAAAAATACTGTGTCGTTGTGGGACCAAAAGAACCTCGGCACTTGGAATTTCACTGTCCAAAAAGTATAAGGCCACTTCAGACAAATGTTTATTTCGGCAACTAAAACGTATGTACAACAACGTTTACTTAAAATTAGTTGTTCCTAGTAATGAGTTACACCTCCCTTCTTCGTAATAACTTCAAAAAGACGATTTGGCATGGAATCAATGAGCTTTCGCATGGTTTCAACCTCAATTTCATTCCAGCACTTCTCAACAGCCTTTTTGAGCTGAGGAATGGATTCATATTGCTTGTTATTGGCATAAACCTTCCGTACAAGCAATCCCCACATGTTTTCAATCGGATTAAGGTCGGGACTGCATGCTGGCCATTCCATAAGATCAATTTTCTTCTTTTGAAGGAACTCTTTGGTGCTCTTGGAAGCATGGATGGAGGCATTATCTTGCATAAATTGAAACTTGGTGCGACGAAACTTGCTTATGTACGGGAAAAGATACTGAGAAAGGACTTTTTGGTAGTCTTCGCTATTCATACGCGTTGTAACAAACGCAATCTTGGTCTTGCCGAAAGAGCTGAATGCTCCCCAAACCATTAGTGAACCGCCACCAAAATTGCGCTTTGAGAACAATTTTGGTTCTTTGCGCAAATCACGCCAATAGTGCTTAAAACCATCTGGCCCGTCTAGATTGAACTTTTTTTCATCAGAAAAAATCACTGAAGAGCTTTCCGAAAAAGCTGTCAGGCACTTAAGCGCGTACCTGTTCCACTTGTTACCGTAATCATTGTTCGACGAGCGAACGCCAACCTCGCTTCAAAGTGATGAGGTTTAAGACGTGGAGCAGGCACCATTACTTGATTCACAATGACTTTTGACTTAGTCAGAGCGTTATGGACGGTTGAGCGGCAGGCTGAGACACCGACTTCGGAACGGATTTGGTTAACTGATTTTGACTCGTTGGATGCAGCATTGATTATACGCCTTTTATCACGTGGACTGAGCACTTGTGGACGACCGGAACGCTTCTTTGTGCCGTAATTCTCCTTGTCCGCCAGAAAATTATTAACAACAGTCTTGGAACGGCCGATTCTTGTAGCAATCCAACGACTGGATCGACCCTCAGCGCTGTAAGCCTGAATTTGACCTTGCTCACCCAGAGACAACCCTAATCCACGAGGCATTGAACAGAAATAGTCTGAAAATACGCGCTCATAAATAAAATCTAAGAAAAAACTCATATACACAAGTATTCAATCAAAAAATTTTGAAAATCAAAAGTGGCCTTATACTTTTTGGACAGTGAAATTCCAAGTGCCGAGGTTCTTTTGGTCCCACAACGACACAGTATTTTTTGAAATCAAGAATTGACGTTGTATTATCCATTAATTGAGTTGCTCTTTCACGTGGTAATCTCCGTTTTAGTGTGCGGCTAAGCAATGTTGAGATATTAGGTTTGAACAGGGTGGCCTTATACTTTTTGGACGCACTGTAGTAACTTATCGCGCAATCAGTCCTCCCAGCTAGCAAAACTCCGATGCATTTCTTAAAACTCGTCAGAAATGTTGTGCCAGAGCCACAGCAGTGCTTCTTGTCCGCTGCCAACGTGTAATCCGGATCGCCGCAACCGGCCTTCCGTGTTTTTATCGTCCTTGTTTTGGTCGTTCCTTTTGTTGGTCTTTTTGTCGTTGAATAAGTGGACGTGGTGGTCTGAAGGCCGCGCAGGCAATGCGGATCGCTTGGACGACGCTCCTCGCAAAACGTTTTCTGAAATTTCATTTCATCAGACTTGATTGTAAGAGAATTGAGAGTTTTGAAACGGGTTCAAAGCTTACCAGGACTGTCAGTTGATCGCAAATCGCTTGAAACTCGCACGAAGAGGGAATCGCAAACATGTCTATCACTGAAAGACACTCAATCCTGACTCCCCTGTCTACCGTAACCCCTCACCTGGATCAATTGTTGCGCTGCAGCGATCCAGCGCCCTGAAATCGGCGATGAAACTGCGTATTTTGGGCGTTTTCTTCGCCTCGATCGTTGCATTCCCGATCACCTCGCACATCAGCGCTCCGTCCGCTGCCTCGAGGACGTTCACTCCGAGCGCGTCGCGGTCGAACGCCAGGCGGCCACAGTCGTCGAGCGACGCGACGCTGACGCTCGCGAGGACCTCGCCGACCAGCGCGTTCTCAAACTCTGAATATCGCATCTGCGCGGCGAGGAGTGAGTTGGTGAGGAGCAGGAGGAGCAAGGAGCATCTCGACCTCATCGCAGCGATCTACAGGATCGAAATGGCGAGAGACCGAACACGATTTCCGATCTCCGTGCGTGTCACCAAGCAATCCGTTCAGGAAGCGTCTGTCTCCATGGCACCTTGACCACGTTTCGAATGGACACAGACGCTCTAAAAAAAAGGTCTACTCCCCTTTTTCGCCTTTAAACTACGCTGACGAAATTGGGATGTTCGTAGTACACGCTTTAGAGCACTGTTTGTGTTGCCTTCAAGTGAATTTTAAACATTACAATGGTCTAACGAAGCGTTCTGGCTGACACGAGTGATTCTGTGGATCGATGCGGCCGCCGATGACGTCAGCTGAAGGCGCGAGCGGAAAGTTGCTCGCCGTTCTCTTCACCAAGATTCGTTACTCGCGCACTAATTGAACCGCATTTGCGTTTTTATGGTCAGATGGATCAGACCAGTTCTTCCAGACCTTATCTTCAGACTTTATTCTTCAGATCAGTTCTTCCAGGCTTGATTGGCCTCGCAAAAAATATGTATCCGCCAGCTACACCGCAATCAACAACACGCAGTAGAAATACGATGAATGAGAAGAGCTCGCACAAGCTACGCATTGAGTCTTGTTCTTGAGTAAATTGAGTCGCGCGAGTCTCGCAAATGAGGCATTGAGTCACCAACCCCAGATTCCCCAAGTAATGTTGTTGCCGTCGTGGGATCCAACGGTCGCACTGTATCGTTTACTTAAAAAAGGTCTGCGCCCCTTTTCCGCCGTTTTCGCACCAACTCGACCGCATTTGCGTTGTCATGGTCAGATGGATCAGATCAGTTCTTCGAGACCTCAAATTGGTGTCGAACGACCATGGAAACTGAGAATTGTGACTGAACGGGCGAAAAACAAGAAAAATGCGCATCACGAATTCGACGTTTGCGTCCATTCGAAAAGTGGTCAAGGTGCCATGGAGACAGACGCTTCCTGAACGGATTGCTTGGTGACGCGCGCTGAGATCGGAAACCGTGCTTAATTCAAATGCTGTAGATCGCTGCGTGTTCTTTGGCAACGTTAATCGTACGGGCTGAAAATGTCATTCGCTTCAAAAATCATTCGCCGACTTTCACGCGAGCGGATCTCCAAAAGCTCGGGACACGGTTAAATCCAAGTCAAATCAGTTCTTCAATTCCAATTGTTTGCGGTCGCAGTGCTCTCCATCTGACACATAAGCATGTAAGCACCCATCGAGTCAACGGAGCTTCTGAAGAGTGCACAGTTTTCAAGAAGATAAATCCAGATGAAAACGGCGAAGATTTTAATTCAAGTTTACAACAATTATATCCGGAATATTCCAAATATTTCAACTTTTTGACTCATTTCAACTCGTCATTTTCAGCTTCCTCGCCTTCAGCTAGCATTGGTTTGTTCGAGTCTCGCTCAAGAGTTGAATTCAGTCACTTTAACTCAACGGTGACGTTAACACGATCAATCGAAGACGAACGGAGGAGATAAAGACGATGCAATCTTCGGTGGTTCTAGCACATCTGTCTTCCTATGGCAGGACAACATTTATTTATCACAAAATCAATCAGGCTAAGAACAGACGCTGGTCTAATTGGTGACCGCTTGCCTCAAGACTCTATCTGCCTGTAGGCAATTCGGAAGGACGTCGTCCCGTCTTGAATGTTGAGATTGATTAGCGCGATATTTGCGTCGCTTTCAAACTCGTGATCCTTCACTCGTTCCAGTTGACTTTGGCAACAAAACTTGTAGCCGCCGACTTGGAAATCTCCAGTTTTGAGCTCCGTGCCTCCTTTGTGACAGGACAGTTTGTCCTTGTGGCATGGACCGACCTC
Organism: Steinernema feltiae; assembly: GCA_007213375.1. NCBI lineage: Eukaryota > Metazoa > Nematoda > Chromadorea > Rhabditida > Steinernematidae > Steinernema > Steinernema feltiae. The sequence goes on along the minus strand of MQUG01004222.1, from coordinate 9,342 downwards.
GATGAACTTGATTCGAAGTTTCATACCGGGAGTGGCCTGAAAACAAGACGCACGTGTTATAGAATGCGCGTTCTCTTAAGCTCACCTTAACGTGCCAGTGACAGTGATGACTGTCGTAGTCGTTCACCGACGCCAACGGTCTCGTCCAGATTTTCCCGCTTACTTCTTGCCAACCGGCCGACGCGTTGAGTGTCTCTCCACACGGCTTCCCTTCGAAGCTTCCCGCTGCTCGTTCCGTGCAGAAACGGCCGCTGAAACCGAAAGGACACACACATCGGGTGCAGTCGTTTGGGTTCTTGAATCCGCCATTCTCGCATCGAGTCGCGGTGGTGTCACATCTCGCAAGGCAATTGAAGCGTCTGTTGATGAGGAGGAGGTCGCTGATCGAGGGCCGATAGTTGTTGCCCATCGTGAATTGCTTCAGCGGATCCGTCGCCAAGAGCACGAGAGATGAGCGATCTATTGCCCCGGCAACTGAACGTGCAACTTGTATTAGAGGAAGCTACCGACCGCCAACTCACCTGGGTTATAATGCATCACACTCCCGTAATCGTACGGAACATCGTAGGTCAAGATGTTGAACGTCTGTTTCGCAAATTGATGTCTTATATGCCGTGAGTAGGGCAAGTTGGCGTAGTTCACTATGACGTGTTCGTGACGATCGGGTCTCTTTTGCGTATGAATCAATCCAAGCGAATGTCCAATTTCGTGGGCAACGGTGCCAAACTGCAAAGAGCACAGATTGAAAGAATGAATTTTTCGTTGAAACCGTCTTACCGATCCACACCCCTCGTGAAGGTTAATTGAGCCGAATATCGACCTTCCGAGAGGCGAACTGCAGCCATACGACGGTTTATAGGTGAACGATAGGGAGTGACCGGCTCGTCTAACGCTAAACCGGCTCTCCTGGTCGAATTTGTATTTCCAGCTTGCCGCGGTGTTAAACTTCATACACGTCACTTCTGAATAGTAGTCGAGCACATTGACGATTTTAAGTCGGTGGTTATAGGCTGAAACGGGCGATGAGTAAAGTCTCTAAAATTGAAGTCACTTACGCATCTGAGAAGAAATCCAAACGTCCACGGGGGTGTCCGTTTGCCACGTGAAGAATTGCCGCCGTCCGAGAGCTGCGCCGTTTGCGCCTGCAACACAAAGCATCGTCACGATTACCAGTGCTCGCAGGGGATCCATTGTTTCAGCGTCTTTCTGCGGAATGAAAAAGCGACAGTAATCAGGACGGAATAATTCCTATAAATGTGTTTTAATTCATTGAAAAGCAATGCGAATCTCGGACAAACAGGCATCGCTTATAGGAACACGGGCATTGATTTTTTTGTTCTTCAATTTTGCTGAAATTTCCTCTACCTCCATTAGTGACCGTGCAGAATTTGATGTTGAAGTCAGAATTTCCTCTTTGAGACTTCCGCTTTAAAGAGACACGTCCCAAAATGGTCTCAGATTTTTCTGATATTTTTAATTTGACTAATTCGACCGTTGCGACCTCGATTGTTTTTGTAAGACTTCTCAGTTCTGCGCTGAGAAGCCTTACAAAAACAATCGAAAAAAAACAAAAAAAAACGCACATTTCCTAGAAAATCGAATCGGGCGCCGCTACATTTCCTAGAAAATCAGTGATGCTATGGCCATTTGCTTGCGGTCGGATATGCGTAGTACGGTGGTACACTGACTGCGGATTGTCAAGTTGGCCTTTTCTGGCTATTTCCGGCCGTTTCGCCTGTTTCTGACGGCATCAGCGTTCCTGTCGACGTCGAATTAGCCTAGAAATGACCATGGAAACACAGAATTATGGCTGAATGGTAGAGAATGAATGAAAAGTCGTGATTAGTATTACGGAGATAGCCAGCTTTCGGAGTGTCGTGACCTCAAACTTATTCGAACCTATGGTTGATATCTCAGGTACGGTAATTAACCGATTCACTTACAAAGTAAACAAAACAATCAATAAGAATTAACACACGTCGAATAGCTGTTAACCAATCAAAGTGGGTCTTATGATACTCAGCCTGAGTACCACCCAACACCGATATAACGTTCGGTCGTCACTACCTAACGCGGAGCCACGCTGGTTTGTTCTCAATAGACGGTGCCATCGACTCTTGTATATGTCCCAGTCACAGGACTTAACGAAGAACGTATCACCAAGCTGATCTCCATACTTGTCGATAAATCTCATCTGCTTGCGTGCCAACATACACGAGACGCCGTTGACCTCTCTCAGAATCTTGAGTTCTGTGACGGTCCAGTAACGTACGGCACACGCGGCTAAGCGGGAGATCAGACGAAGGTGCGAACCGACGTCTGATCACCTGAACCTCGTCGCCGCGCGCAACGAACCGAATCTCCGAAACCGAAGCTTGATTGCTTTGAATGCAATTGATCCAATTGATCGGCTTGAGTCAAATTAACGTCTCGCATACAAAACTCCCTTTTAAGACCAATTTCATTATCACTAGACGACAGGAAAGCAATATTAAACCCAAAATGAAAGAAACAATCGAAACTTAAATTTCCTCTGCTTTAACAGCGTCGCTCATGCAAACAATGGGCAAACGGACGCTGTCTATTTCAGAAACGTCACGATAATCTTTCCAGAAGCCGTCCGAGTGTAGTGCAACCATGGAGTCGTTCACGCTTAACGACGGGAACGGTCGACCAGACGCCCAATTCGCCCACGTGCTCTGAGCGCCGTTCATCCATTTGTAGTTATCCTCGGTTGAAACCAGATTATTAGATGACCTCACAGAGTTGCCGATTAAAACCGCAGGAAATGGTGCCACGAATACTGAAAGCTTCGCAAAATGAGGCGAATGTTGGAATGTTTGCCCACCTCTTAGCTCCTCGTTTTGCTCTTTGTTTTCAATGATCACTGCCTCCTGTTTCCTACGAGGGCAGGCGCTTGTATAGTAACTTATCGCGCAATCAGTCCTCCCAGCTGTCATAAATCCGAAGCATTTCTTAAAACTCGTCAGAAATCTTGTGCCACTGCGACAGCAGTGCTTCTTGTCTTTTGCCAACGTGTAACCCGGATCGCCGCAAAAGGCCTTCCGTGTTTTTATCGTCGTTGTTTTGGTCGTTCCTTTTGTTGGTCTTTTTGTCGTTGAAAAAGTGGACGTGGTGGTCTGAAGGCCGCGCAGGCAATGCGGATCGCTTGGACGACGCTCCTCGCAAAACGTTTTCTGAAATTTCATTTCATCGGACTTGATTGCAAGAGAATTGAGAGTTTTGAAACGATTTCAAACCTTACCAGGACTGTCAGTTGATCGCAAATCGCTTGAAACTCGCACGAAGAGGGAATTGCAAACATGTCTATCACTGAAAAACACTCAATCCTGACTCCCCTGTCTACCGTAACCCCTCACCTGGATCAATTGTTGCGCTGCAGCGATCCAGCGCCCTGAAATCGGCGATAAAACTGCGGATTTTGGGCGTTTTCTTCGCCTCGATCGTTGCATTCCCGATCACCTCGCACTTGAGCGCTCCGTCCGCCGCCTCGACGACGTTCACTCCGAGCGCGTCGCGGTCGAACGCCACGCGGCCGCAGTCTTCGAGCGACGCGACGCTGACGCTCGCGAGGACCTCGCCGATGAGCGCGTTCTCAAACTCTGAATATCGCATCTGCGCGGCGAGGAGTGAGTTGGTGAGGAGCAGGAGGAGGAGCAAGGAGCATCTCGACCTCATCGCAGCGATCTACAGGATCGAAATGGCGAGAGACCGAACACGATTTCCGATCTCCGTGCGTGTCACCAGGCAATCCGTTCAGGAAGCGTCTGTCTCCATGGCACCTTGACCACGTTTCGAATGGACACAGACGCGCCAAAAAAAGGTCTACGCCCCTTTTTCGCCGTTAAACTACGCTGACGAATTTGGGATGTTCGTAGTACACGCTTTAGAGCACTGTTTGTGTTGCCTTCAAGTGAATTTTAAACATTACAATGGTCTAACGAAGCGTTCTGGCTGACACGAGTGATTCTGTGGATCTCGACGCCGATGACGTCAGCTGAAGGCGCGAGCGGAAAGTTGCTCGCCGTTCTCTTCACCAAGAGAGCGAGTTATCAAATCACATCAAATTACAGCGTTCATCCAGCTTGCAATCAGACTTGCAAAACGAATACGCCTTATACTCGGTCCAATAAGGTTTCCCTTCTTTGGCAATCACGTCGATTTCTTTTCGCTCGTTTCTTCATCGCTTGTTTCTTCAAAGGTGGAATCCGTACATTCCAAGTTGATATTAGCGTCCACACGTGGCATTTGTGAGTTGTTGAAACGCGTGTGACAGCGATAGAGACGATGCAATCTTCTGAACCAGCACATCTCTCTTCTCGACTATATTCGTTCTGCAATTCGCCTCTACAATAGAACGTATCGGAATGTTCTAGCTGAAAAATTTTGGCAAGCTTCTTTAACTCTGATCGATCGAAGAATCCGCTCATTTGGCGAGTTTTGCAGATCGGCACACTCCTGCGCGTCTTGAAAGCTTAGTAGATTCGTAGAAAGAATTCCACGGACATCGGGCAATCCCAGTGCAAGTACTCAAATCTGTCAGAGAGGCAGAATTTGGAGAGTTCGCTATCTAGTTTGAGATCAACATTGGCACAGAAACTCAACTTTCGGAGCCACGGAGATCGGAGTTGCTTTACCAGGAAAGCTCTTAGATGCGCGTCCTTATAAGGTTCTTTCTTGATGTGATAGTGCATCGAGAGATCGTAAAACTGCGGCTTTAGGGCAGAGTAGAGCGCCTTGCCTGAAGCGAGAAAACGACCGCAAAGTCCTGATAACTGAAGTTTTCCATGGAGGAGCGGAGCTTTTTGCATGAATTCTTTCCATTGACTCTCCTGCATTCCATTTTTGCCTTCCGCAATAGTCTATCTCCTAACTGTGGCGCAAAGCCGTCTAGAAACGTGGTCTGTTTCTTTGCCACATCACCCCATGGACCGTGAACAAATTCTGCAAGAATATACAGTTCTCTGCAGTCTGCAGTCTCGACGACGACGTCGTAAATAAGTAAGCTTAAGCGAGTAAGCGAGCGATTCGTCGAATCCGGAAAAGTGTTCTCGGCATCCCGGAGTGTCGTAGAGGCGGCCGAGGACTCGACTCAGGAGGTTGCCATGTGTGGTCCACTCTTCCTCGCTGACTCCATTTACGTACTCGGAGAATTCCACGGCGTCCTGCAGATCCGCGTTCGTTTCGGCCATCGTTTCCTACTTCCTTTGCAAAGAATAGCTCGATCACGCAGTTTAAATAGAACAATTGCATTGCATCTGTGTCGTTTTGTATGTGCAAACTGTTAGCTTCGATTCGTGATGGGACCCACTTCTCGTTGATGTTCACATTTTGCCGAAATACTGTCGTTCACACGTTCGAACTCACGCACCGTTTTGCATGAACCGAATGCAAACCTTCCGTTTTAAACAGGAAACTAACGAACTAACGCATGCAATCTAGGGCTATATTTGACAAAATCTGTTCTCAAGAAAATGTTCGACAAATAATTTTTTGCGCTGAATTGGTGCGTTTGCCGTTTCAACTTTTGCTTAATTTCATTGCATCAGGGTTATCAAGCACCGAAAAACGAATGTCCGAAGATGCAATTGAATGAGTCATCAAATCACAGCTTAAATTAAAGGGACACCGTCATGAATGACCACTGTTGTCCGATCAAAGTGAAATTTCGCATAAAGACTATATCGGGGAAGACGGAATTTTTGGTGAAGTCAGAATTTTTGGCGGTGACCAAAATTTTTGAGCACTGGAAGTTAGGGGGGTGCTTGAAAACGACGAAAATTCATGATTTCCTGGTCAACTTGGACTTAGAAAAGCGACGCGCGTGGAAAACGCGATTTTTTTGCGTTTCTAGGCCGTTCAGCCTCAATTTGGTGTTCCCATGGCCATTCTAGACCAATTCGAGGTCGCGAAGAACTCTCATGCCATCAGAATCACGTGAAAAGGCCCAAAAATGCTGGTTTAAATCAAACAAGAGCAAAGCCGAGGGGCGCGCAATCATTTCGCTCCAGGACCCACCGTTTTCAAGCACCACCCTAAATTCCAGTGCTCAAAAATTTTGGTCACCGCCAAAAATTCTGACTTCACCAAAAATTCCGTCTTCCCCGATAATATCGGGGAAGGCGGTGACCAAAATTTTTGACCAAAACATCAAAGTGAAATTTCGCATTTTTATTATCAAAAATTCAGCAAATCAGAATCACAATCGACCACTAGCGTTCAATATTCGTCTTCCATCCAATCAAGGTCATAGCTACCGTTCAAATTCCGTTCAGCAACTTTACAAAACTCACAACCAGCACAGTCTTCACAGTCCTCTTCTACCCAATCATCTCTATACATTTTGCCAATTGGCTTGCAATCAAACTTGCAAGACAAATACGCCGCACAATTGGTCCAATAAGATTTTACGTCTTTGGCAATCACGTCGATTTCTTCGTTTAACGAAGGCCTGGGCTCACGTTCGCTCGTTTCATTAATGCTAGAATTTCCAAAGGTGTAAACTAAGGTGATATTAACTTCCACACGTGGTATTGGTGAGTCGTCGAAACGCTCGGGAGTGAGAGAGATTGTGACGATGCAATCTTCTGAACCAGTACATCTCTCCTCTCGACTGTATTGGTTCAGCAATTCGTCTTCACAATAGAACGTATGGCAACGTTCCATTTCAAGAGTTTCGGTGAGCTCCTTTAACTCTGATCGATCGAAGAATCCGCTCACTTGGCGAGTTTTGCAGGCAGGCATACTGTCGGTCCTGAATGCCTCGTAGATGCGTAAAAAGAAGTCCAGAGGCATCGGGCAATCCCAGTTTAAGCACTCAAATCTGTCAGAGAGGCAGAATTGAAAAAGTTCGCTATTCAGCTCGAGATCAGCGTTGACACAGAGAGACAACTTTTGGAGCCACGGAGATCGGAGCTGCTTTACCAGGAAAGCTCTCAGGTGGTCGTCCTTGGTCCGCTTTTCATTGATGTGATAGTACATCGAGAGATCGTGAAACTGCGGCTTCAGAGCGGAGTAGAGCGCCTCGCCAGAACCGAGAAAACCACCGCAAAGTCCTGATAGCTGAAGTTTTCCATGCAGGAGCGGAGCTTTCTGCATGAATTTCGTCCATCGACTCTCGAACATATGGTTACGTTCCCCGATAACCGTATCGCAAACTGTGGAGCGAAACCGGCTAGAAACGTGGTCTGTTTCTTTGCCACATCACCCCATGGACCGCGAACAATTTCGACAAGAATCTGCAGTTCATTAGGTTCCGCTATCGCCTCGACGACATCGTGAATGATGTCAGGCGAGAGGTAGGCGAGCGAGTCATCATATTGGGCAAAATGACTTTGGCATCCCGAGTGTCGTAGAGGCGGCCGAGGACTCGCGTCAGGAGCTTGCCATGTGTGGTCCACTCTTCCTTCTCCTCTCTGATTTCATTTACGTACTCGGAGAACTCCAAGGCGTCCTGGAGATCCGCGTTTGTTTCGGCCATCGTTTTCTGGTTCCTGTGCAAAGAATAGCCCATCACGCAGTTTATATAACAATTGCATCGCAACTTGGTCGTTTGTATGTGCGAACTGTTAGCTTGGATTCGTAATAGGACCCCCTTCTCGTTGATGTGTACATCTTGCCGAAATACTGTCGTTCACAGTTCGAACTCGCGCACCGTTTCGCATGCAAACTTCGCCGGACAAAATCTTGAAAACCGAATTTCGAAAGACAAAATATCGAACGAGATTCTCAAAGATACTTATGGACTTTATTAGTCAATACGAATCTGTTGATGATGAGAGCGTTCAAGAAAGCGGACGCGACGACGAAAGCCCTGAAGACGTTCTAGAAGAGGACGATGGCGATGCTGGTTCTGCGAATGGTAGTGTTGGAGATTTGGTATTCAACGGCAAACTAAGTTTTTGTCAAGTTATTTGCTCTAGGTGAGGACAATTAAGTCTGATAAGTGCCCCGTTACGCATGCAATCTAGGGCTATATGTGACAAAATCTGTGCTCAAGAAAATGTTCGAAAAAAATTTTTTGAGCTGAATTGCTGCAAATTCATGGAGAAAAACCAATTTAGGTCGCAAAGTAGCATTTCCTATTAAAACAGGAGACAACTGAAGCTGGTTTGTGGCCCAGATGACTAGCTTAAATGGTTCAAAACGCTTAAACAAAGTGTTTAAGTAGACTACATCGTTACTATCTCGGCGGTCGATCCTTTCTCTTCGCTTTCGTTTAACATTAATGTAAATTTCCATAAAACAAAATAAAAATTGCCTTGTAAACACTTGTAATCAATTGAATAGAGGCTGACGTCAGCGGTCGTTATCAGGCTACTCTCTCTCGTCCCGTTTGCCGTTCTTATCAGAGTCGCTAACCGTCGCTTGCTAGTTAGCTATACAGCGTTCATTGTGCAGCCAGCTGCCTGTAACCATGCGTCCTCTCCTCCTGCTCGGCTGCTTTCTCTTCGTTTCCACGTCCGCGTTCCCATCAACCGTTTCAAAAGCTGAAGAATGCGCCGCTTGTCTCTTCGCTGTGCATTCGATGAAGAGTTTCGGCCACCAGAATTCGTCCGCACTTTTCGAGTTTTGCTCCAAAATCGATGACTGCGACTCGTCCATGACTCATTGTGATATTGTCGACGCGCTGCCTGCGCTACCGGCTGTGGAAAGTGCTAGGTTTGTCGCTGGACTGCATACTACCGTCAAGAATGCCAGAGGGCTCTGTCTTATCGGTAAATCCAAGTTCAATTTGTTGTTTCAATCACGCAGGAGTTGATTTTAGACCGCAAATCCGCGGTGCTCGAGAGCCAAAGCGTGCTTTGCACTCTTTGCTCGCTTGTTGAGAACATTCTCCACTTCTTCAACGACTCAATCTTTGGCGGAAAATTCGAGCATGACTTGCAGGGCGTGTTGTACAAGGTGTGCAACGTTATCGGTGGAGTGGCAAGCGATTTTGTAAGTCAATTCGGCTCTGAAGCTGTTGAATAATCAGTTGCGTTGTAGTGTTTTCGCTGCTCGCGCCGACTTCAGGCGGCGGCGGATTCAGCGCGATATTCCAAGGACTCCGCGACTCGCTTGGCCCGTTTACAGCATTGTTGCAGGTCAAGGACTTGGCTGTCCGCCGATGGATCAGCTCGATAAGAAGTGTTTCTCAAAGCATTGATGTGGTCGCTGGTCGATGTTGAACATAAAATATTGACTTTTGATTACTATTAAACTAGTCTCAGCCTAGCGCTGCAAGACAACTTGGTGCCGAACATCTGGCACCGGGCTAACTTTGTATCTTAGCTTTTTAACGCTTCGGTCTTGGGTACCATAACAGCCTAAGGTTTAGCA
>MQUG01004219.1:0-35706 GCA_007213375.1 Steinernema feltiae | reverse complement strand
GAGAAGCGGAGAGCTGACTGTTCAGCTTCTGAAGGGGCGAGCGCCCGGAGGTGAGGGAACGAACAAACAAGCGATATCTGATCCGGAGACCCGGGGGATCGGAACGGAAAACAGCTGTAAATTAGAGTTTGAAGGCAATTGAGACGACGTAAACGGACCCCGAAAGGTATATTTATGTTATTGGCACTGCGATTGGCGTTTTGTTGTGTCAAAACAAAGCAGAAATAGTTGTTATGCTAATTGACACAAAATGAAAATTGCTTTTTTCCTAGAGGGATCAAACCTCCGCCTCTGGTGTGTGAGACAAAAGCACTACCAATGAGCCAGATTGAGCATAAAAAGCTCTCGGATAGGAAGAGATATATCATCGCAGTGACTCTTCAGCTTAAACTACCGTAATCCGTGCGCTTTTTGTTGTCTGCTGTAGAAACAAGTCATCAATTTCCGGTCGCGAGGTCACAGAAGACTGAATAACATTATTACACTCTGCAGCCGCAGATCTTCCCGGTGATCCATCAATTATCGATAAAATTTGTCAATTCGCGTCGATCGATCATAGTCAGAGTTTTCGACTGGCATCAAGCCTAACCATACGCTCAAAAATGGGATTTTGGGCTAAAAACTGATCAATTTTTGCAGAAAAACGTTATTTGTTGAAGCGAAACAATGAAACTATCACTTTAAATCAATTTCAGTGCATTAAAATACATCTAGCAAGCAACATAATGAATGTCACACGTTCGGTCGGTGCTGTTTACACAACGGTGACGTGTAATTGCGACCGACGCGACGCATATACCATTCAATGACCCAAACAGACATGCCGCTTTAGCTCAGTGGCAGAGCGTCTGTCTCGTAAACAGAAGGTCACAGGATCGATCCCTGTAAGCGGCAATCAATTTTAGTTTTTTGGTATTTTCATTCCGCGTTGGTTTTTGGGAATTTTACACCGCGAATATCATTTCCTCCTCCGAACTATACAGCGGAAATTCGAGAAAATGATATACGGAGCCAACTGATGAATTTGAACTTGCAAAAGCGGCGTCTACCGTATACCTACAAAAGTAGGTTGACCGAACGTACAAGAATTCCCGAAAAAAATTGGCTTTTCAAAATTAGAAACCCAGAAAACAAAGATTACGGTACTCTAATGCACTAACCAGACACCTACCGTAACCCCAACCTCACCACAGCCTAACAACTCGGAATAAATCTCCAAAACAACGACCGTCGGCGCGTTCTGCAAGCACAGCGAGCGGGAGCGAACCGCTGTCGCTCGAACAACCTTGCGGCGTCCATTAATTACACGAACCGCTCGTTTCAAGATCGCAAATTGGCCAAATTTAAGAACACGACCCGGCCCCCTCACAGCGGAGGCTCCTACAACGACGTTGTCGTCGTCGATGAGGACTCCGAACAACAGCCGTCATCGCTCCTCCACTCACCGCTTCTTCCACTTTGACAAAAGAAGCGACATTGCGGGATGTTTGGTGTCCGCCTCGCCATTAATTATGTTCGTCAGCGCGACGTCGAGAGTTGTTGTAAACCAAAACGGCGGCGGCGGCCAACTGGTCTTCTCAACGGCAGCAGCGGCGGCGATGGCGGACGGCGGCGTTGAAGAAGAGATTATGCAGAGCGCGGGAGGTCCGGCCGGCGCCGCAGAGAGGAAATGTAAACATGCGGTGGATTATGAAGTGATTTGGGTCAACTTGTGGGGTGCTAAGTGGTCATGTAGAAGAAGACAGAGCTGCTTGCTGTTTAAATCTAAGTCGGTGATGATGATAATTCGTGAGTTAGCGGTCGAAAAATCGAAAGTCAAACTCCAACTCTTGGTTACAAATAAGCCCAATTCCTAATACAGTTTTAAATTTGAGTTCAATGCACTGTAAACGATATTAAACCTTGAACGCATGTCTACAGCCAAACTAGCTATGGCGCTTGCACTTCAAATCGCCTCAGAACATTCTCGAAGCTTCAGGACCAACCAACATTAACATAACATCTCTCGAAAAGGCACCAAATGTAACCCTAAACGGCCTTAACCACCACTCGTGTTCGTGTTTAGAACGTCATTAAGGACGTCGTCAACACGCTCTTCTGTAATTCAACCCCCGCTTGAAGAGCTCAACGAGCTATTCGATAGGAAGAGAGCAACATTCAAGTATGTAATGCGAAGAGAATGCCCGTGGCTCTCAGTCATGAGAGTGGGAGGTAGTTTCAAACGATTTCAGAATCGACGGTTTTCGAGTCTTTTAAATACTGTAACAAAGCGGTCCGTGAAGATTGGGCGCCTGACCAAACGTACGTGCCTGCATTGCAAGACATAGTGATTTGAGGTAGGAGATAGTGACCCGATACTTAGCTCTCTGCGCCCTACGAAGCCTCGCAAGTCAAAAATCTTGACTAAAAGCCTGAGGCAGTCAGCCTAAGCTGAGCTTAGAGCGCTTTTTGTTTATTTTGATTCACTAGGCAAACCTTGCGGTAGCTCCTAGGCCTAAGCCTGCACTTATGTTAGTACGAAGCCAAAATATCTAGAATCAGGCGCCCAATCGTCCTGCTTCGGTAATAAAGCAGTACGATCACCTCTTCTGAAACATCAGGCATTGTGAAACATTGTGAAGCGCAACCGCGAAACCATCGAAAGAATGTTATGCAAAACGTTACATTAACAAAATAAGCGTAATTGAGTGCTGAAGTGTGTTTACTGCACGATTATCAGACACTCTAGGAAAAAAGCTCCAAGATTGTCGTTCTCAAAGCAGATAATCAAAGCGCGCAACAGCAGAGTTTCTTCAATTCTCTGATTGCATTCATTTTCCACGCTGCTCTCAATCCGTCATATGGTTCGCTGTCCTTCACTGCTACATATCTGAGTGGACGAACTTCCTCGTTTTCATGAAGAAACATTCGCTTCTCCGATACACGCGTCCGCAAAACGTAAACGCAGGGTCCACTCGCGCTTCGCATCAGCTTCCACTTTATGTCTTTCCGCAACTTCAGCGCTTCGAGAAGCGCCTTTCGAATGTCACGATGCACAACAAGCTCAACGTCCCCTTGCGTGTGGTCTGTCGCCCAGCTCACTACGAGCTTCTCGATGAAATCTTGCTGAACAGCTGCGCTGTCCCAGGAACAGAGGAGCTCTTTGAACGCTTCTGTTCTCACCCAATCCGTGATTGTCGTCGCTGTAAGCGTGTGCAAAGTGCTGAACGGCTGCGTTCCAACAAATCGTTCCAGATTCCCACTGCTCAGAATCTGTGTTAAGCCTCCGGATTCAAGAATCAGTTGCGCTCTGCCCACGGAATAGTAATAGAAACGGTCGCTGCGGAGCTCTCGCACACACGGAATCGCGGCAACGATATTCCAGAATCTCCGTGCGCTATCGCCCCAAACCTTTTCTCTGATCTCCAGGTTGCGCACTGGCACCTGGGAGTTCCGCAGGAGCTGCTTGATCTGCTCGGCTTCCTGGTCACTCAATGGCGCCTGTTTCTGCGCGTCCGGCAAGCTAACGCGTTCGACTACGGAGATGAGGAAACGGCCAGGTTCCTGGAGAACGGTGCGCGCTTGAAGGCGCCGGCCATCTTTAGTTTGAAAACAACACTGCAGTTGATGCCCAAAAAACACGAGGGAGACTTCGATACGGTGGTCCAGCGAGTAATTTGCCTCCGTTCCCCACGCAGAGGCGAGTTGGGCAAAGTGGGTCGTTTGTAGTTTGTTCCAGTTGAAGAGGATAACCGATTCGATGAACATGAGAGAGACGGAGTCCATCTTGCGACGAGCCAAACCTCGTTTTTCAGGATGTAAATGGTAAAAGTTATGTGACGATCAAATGGTCGACAGCATCGCTTATCGGGGAGATTCACGAGGTGGAGGCGATGCGATAAGGCCATATCGATCTGGGTTTCTATGGCCATCCTAGACTATTCAAAGTCGCGAGGAACGCTCATGCCATCGGAATCACTCAAAACGACCGGAAATAGCCGGAGCACAGCCAACTTCACAATCTGCAGTCAGTACAATGAATATCATGACTGCAATCAAATCGCCCCAGGACCGCTGATTTGCCCGAGCCCGTGAAGTTTTGTAGCTCAGGACTGAGAAGGCCTACAATAATTCTAATTTCATCAACGAGTCGCAAGGGTCGAATGAATGAGGGTGGGTAGACGAAATGTCAGATAAATCTGAGACTGAGAGCAATACGAGGTTAAATGGCATGATTGCGGCCCTCAAATTTCGATACCCCAGGAAAACAGAAATCTCGCCGTGGGTGTCGGCTTTGCCGTTGCAGAAGACAGACGTCCGTACAAACTTTCCAGTTTTCTCTACTCGACTGACACCGAAAGAAGCCCTAACGGACTGCTATTGGTCGTTGTGCGCACAATAGCGTTTCTGAATATGGAATGGAACTCAACAGTGCGAATGATCTCATCCAAATTCTCGATTTGAAAACCTTTATTTACCCGGAAAACTTGCCACAAACTCGTTTTTTAATCGGAATTAAGTGATCTTCACCACTTCTTATCTGGACGCTTTCCTGACGTACTTCGCGGTGTCCCTCAGCACCTCGTACTCCAATTGAGGACCGTCGGAGCCTCTAAACGAGAGGAAAAACATTCGCCGCTCCTTTCCGGTCGTCTGGAGAGTGTAGACGTCGGGATCGTAGCATTCTTCGCTGAAAACAGAATTTTGATCTTAAAATCTACGTTGTTTCGTTACTTACGTTGTGCTGCTCCGATACAGACATCTCCATTGGAAGTTGCTCAAGTTCTCGGATGATAGAGCTCGTAGCAGTGATTCCTGACCGAAATACGATTCTAGCTTGATTTCCACGTCTTTCTGGTTGTCGCTCGATAACCAGCTGACCATGAGCGTTTCGATAAATCGTTGAAAGGCGTCCTTTCCGCCCCAATGGCATTGAAATTTGTCCACCTCACCTGCGAGCAGTTGCAGCAGCTCCTCCGTGCAATCTGCGAACATTTCTGGGTTGGAATAGATCTCCCGGACGCAAGGAATTGCGTGAATCATTTCCCAGACGATGTCGTCGGCTTTCGCAGCCCGGAATGTCAGCTGGTCCACTCTCACCGAGGAGCTCTTCAAAAGCTGCTTGATCCGCTCGGCATCCTGGCGCGATAGTTCACGACCTGCTTTGACATCATAACTATCCAGAAAGGAGACTCCCGAGATGAGGAATTGGCTCGGCTGATCGAAAACTGCGTTTGTGTCCACCGGCTGCTGATTCTTCGTTTCGAAACAGAATTGGAAGCCGCTGCTGAGATCGGAGAAGTTCAGAGTGACATCAGTGCGCTCATCCAACTGGAAAGTCGCTCGTTTGCTCCAAGTAGAGGAGAGTTGGGCAAAGTTGGTAGCGGAACAGACGGATGAATAATACTCCGGGATCCAGTTGAAGAGGATGACCGAGTCCACGAAGCGCGCAGGAACCAAATTCATTTCGCTGCTGATGCGGGAGCGTTGGAGGTCGGAAATTGCGGTTCTGAAATGGCGCTTTTCGGTGGTAAATGAAGAAAAGAAATGCAAAATCGTTTGCATCGTTCCTTGCTGCGATGCGATAACGTTCTAGTCAGGACCAATATGCTCAGGAAGTTCGTTATTGGAGTGATTGCGCTCGTATGATTGCCGAAACTAAAGATGCGCCTTCTAGCGAGCATCGTTCTCCAGGAACCTGGCCATTTCCCTATCTCCGTAAAAACAGGCGCCATTGAGCGACCAGAAAGCCGAGCTACGATCTCTACACTCTACAATATTCAAATCGAGAATTTGGATGAGATCATTTGCATCGCATTAGAACATATTTAAAAGACAAGTTCAAAACCAAATCAAAATCCCGTTTTCCCAAATCGAAGCTGAATCGACGACCCACCATGAACGACGTTCCCGTGCTCTTCTCCCGAAGCAGTTTGCAGCAGTCGGCTGGGCCTAAACATCATTTCCGACTGTCGGCAACTTGCCGGACGCTTCGGCAAAGTCGCTGCTGACGCTTTCGACAACGCGGCGTTGCACGTTGTGGAATTGAGAAACGGTACGTTTTCCGATCTTGGGTATTTCAGTCAATTCATAAAAATTAACGGCGATTGGCTCAAATTCAAGAAAGTTACCAGAAAACATCGCTGGTACACTGCGGTTCTCGTTTCTGCCGACCGCGGAGAGTATTCCATTGATCCTTCAGCGTTGGAAGACCTTTCAGCGGCCACGAAGAGCAAACATGCCATTCTTGTCTTGAATACTCTGAACATTAGCAAAGAACTGGAGAAATGGATCGGGTCAAATCAATTCTGTTTTGGGCTAAAGGTGGCCGCCGATATTCCACGAATTCCAGATTCGCTGATTCAGAAGAAGACTTTAATTAAACTCGAGTTTATGGGAGACAACGAAATCAGCGATGAAGTTACAAGTCAAGTTCTGGAGTTGCTGAAACAAGGACAGTTCAACTGGGCTGCTCTTTCTGGTTTCTCAAATTCAAATTTGTCGAAACTGGTTGCCGGATGGAATGAAAGCCGAAACCGATCAGAGATGACGCGAAAAGAGATCTGGTGCAGACAGAAATGCAACCAGCAGACGGCCCACGAGCTCGGCTTCAGAAAGTGCACCGAAGAGGAAAAGCGTTTCATCTACAAAACGACATACGACAGGACGTGGCAAAATGCAGAAGAGTTTTTCGTGAAAATTGAAGGAAATGCTCAAGTTTACTGTATATTGTTAGCCTCATTCAGCTACCATACGCTGTTGGTTTTTGCTTGATTATTGATTATTGTGTTACTTTTTTTTGAAAACGATAAATAAACATTTTGAAAATTTTGAGGTCAAAAAAATTGGAATGCCATTGGGGCGGAAAGGACGCCTTTCAACGATTTATCGCAACGCTCATGGTTATCGAGCGACAGCCAGAAAGACGTGGAAATCAAGCTAGAATCGTATTTCGGCCAGGAATCACTGCTGCGAGCTCTATCATCCGAGAACTTGAGCAACGTGTATCGGAGCAGCAGTGACGACGTCAGTGTAAGTAATGAAACAACGCAGATTTTAAAGTTAAAATTCTGCTCCTAGAGAAGAGAGCAGAGTGCAACCTGCAACTTCTTATCTTCGTAGTCAAACGCGCAGCTCCTGAAGAGTGCCGCGATTTCAACCTGTTCTTCAACTCATGATGAGATGATCTTCCAAAGTGTTCAATGAACTTGTGTAAATCTAGGAATTCTCGATTGCACACGCACAAGCCGACCTCCACCGGGTAGAATTTATCTCTTTGATTATCGCAATCAGCATCGCATTTGAGAATATTCGCCAAGAAATTCGGATAATGAGCGCGTGGAGCGAATTGCCGCCTTCTCGCGTAGACGGCGATGGAGATCAACGACGAGGCGATGAACAGAAGCAGCAGAAAGACAAGAAAACAAAGAATTCTCGACGCGTCGCGCAGATTCTGTTCGCGTCGGGTGAGTCGATCAGGAGCTGACGTGTGACGTCCATGGATGACAGCGTTTCGGGCGTAAATGAGTCTGAAAATTGTGATTTTTGGCTTCAAATTTCAAGCTTACGCTCCGGAATGTCGATCACATCCACACTGGGAGTGACGACGTCGATGTTGAAGCCAACTGAATCCTCTGGATTTCGCGCCAAACGCACGCGCGACGCGACTCGCGTCTTCTTCCTCGCGAAGAACGTCGGCGTCGTTTCCTCGAAGTCTTCGCTCGGTCGCGGGAAGTCGTGTTCGATCGTATCGGAGTTCCCATCGCGTCTGGGGAGCTTCACGGTCACTTCCCGGGGCTCCGAGGACTCGTCAAGCGGTTCGCAGAGATCCGCAGAGCGCTGGAAGTGCGAAAAAACGCTCAAATTCAGACCTAAAACAGTCGATTACCACGCATTCCTCGCCAGCATCGTCTTTAATTTGGAGTTTAATCTGACAACTGAAGAATACGGTAGGTCTGTCGGCGAATTTGAAGACGTGCGACTTCTGGCCAGCTGCTAGAGGACCCAAATAGTCCAGATTGTTCAGTAGATATCGGTCCAACGCACATCTCCAACGAGATTACTGTATGATTTGAAGCCCGAATACCGTAATCCTACCCGCGCTCATCGATCAACTGCTGCCCGAGTCCTTGGCCATCGTCGACCACACACGAATGCACCGTCATACAGTATTTCTCCGCGTTCTCGCCCTCACACGTCCACTTGTGGTACACGTGCTCGCCGATCAGACCGAACCGAAGAGGTTTACCGTATTCGTCGTCTTTCATCACCTCATACTTGCACGTTGGCATCGTGGAGTCGTCAGCGAGCTCACTGCGGCCGCCAGATGAGGGCAGATCAGTGGTGGGCAGCATGCTGACGAGGGTTACGGTAGGTCTAGAGCATAGAGCAGGCATACGGTACCTGACTTGAAGGGTCTGAGTGACCTCCTTATCCGCTTCCAAGTACACGCACTTGATGTGGAACGCTTTGTCGACTTTTGTGAGGAAAATCCGATGAAACATGACCACCAGCGTAGCGTCCATGGTCATTCCTCGGGGGTTTACGGTACGACGACGTCGGAGGCCGCATTCTCCGGTTAGCGGAATTTGAAAATTGAGTTTTGAAGATGTTGCGTTGCCTTTGAGGCGACATTTCGCGCTTTCGAAGAATCCCTTCGTGTAGACGTTTCCTGCAAACGCGTTTTCGGTCGAAATGGCTACAGTAATCTCTTCTCTGCCGCAGGTGATCCGCGGCGAGCCTGAAATGTTGATATTTTCGCAGTTGGCAGCAGTATTTGGTTTCAATTTAGCTTTAATTGTGACAATTAGGTAAATGGTAGCTTCCAAGCCTTACTCCTAAGCCGACTGGGGCCAAATTTGAGGTATACGGTAGCTAAATTGCTTGACTGAAAACCCTCCTTCTAACAAGGCCAAACCCAATACAAAGTCCACTCTCCTTACCTACGAGACCATTGTCAATAGCGATGGCATGCGATCCACCGCTAACGGCTGCGAAAACAACGAAGACGACGAGTGGAAGACGCATAGTCAAAGTCAAAGTCACCTGCGTTTGTCACAACTGTGAAACAGTGCGAGCGAGCGAGCGCGCGACAAATAGCGGTGCGCGTAATAATTGAGTCGTTCGCGCACTCGCGCGCTCAATCCACGATCCCATTGTCCTTCGGTAATCTACTCACCGCCGCCATACTTGTCTTCATCTCAATCCACCGCCGGCAAAGTACCGAAGTTCATCGTCGCTGCTCGGTTGCGCTCGCGCGATGAACGCGCGCGACGGTAATTAAAGCGCGGCAGACAAAACGTAAACGGATCTGCAGCCGCCGTTGTGGTGGTTTAAGTGGCCAATTGAGATCGCCAGGCTAGTTTCGTGATTACATCGTCATGAGCGATTTGAGATTCAAGCCGCTTTAGCTCAGTGGCAGAGCGTCTGTCTTGTAAACAGAAGGTCACAGGATCGATCCCTGTAAGCGGCAATCAATTTTAGTTTTTTGGTAAAAGTCGGTTTATTGGCGAATTATCGAGCAAAGAGCGGAGAGAGGAGCGGAAATCAGATCTTCTGGATCTTCTCGGCCTGCACGACCGGATTCTTCTCGCGGATCCACCCGCGTTCGAGCGTCTTGAAGTCAAAGTCGCAGTTGTGCTCGCGGTCGTAGCGGTGCTCCGCGCAGAAGAGACCGCCGCAGCGACACGAGAATCCCGTCAGTCCGACGCGTTTGCTGCACTCGCGGCAGCGATTCCGCTTCTTCGGCTTCGCCTCCTCCGCCGCCGCCGGCTTCTCCTCGACTCGGGGCGTCGGGGAGGGAGCGCGGGCGCCGTCGCGGGCTTCTGGGAGGGCGCGGGCTGCTCGCGGTGGCCGTGGTCCTCCTTGCAGTGCAGATTGAAGCACTTTGAGCAGAACGAGTCGAACTTTTCCGAGCCGAAGAATCCGCATCCCGCGCGGCACATCGTGGGGTCCATTCTGGCTGTTGGAGGGGAGAGGAAGGGTGATTCGGATCGTCATAAATGGCGGCGTGTGACTCACAAAGCGATGCGATGGCGCATCGCTTTGGGAGGTGGCGCATTGCTTCTTAGTTGAACACTTGTTTGTGCCAACAGAGGATGGAAAACGTGAAGATTATTCTAATTCTGTCTTGTAAACGATAAATTTTTTCGATTTCCGAAATCGTATTTTGAAGCCGAATCCCTCTTCTTGTCTCTGAACATCTGCTACCAGACCGTCTTGATGATGAATCAGAGCGGCGGACGCTGTTTTAGCCCTCAGCGGCAGTTGCTTGCAGCGCGAGAAATCAAGAATTGCGACAAGAAGCGATGACCGAGAAATGCCCGGATGGAGCGAGCGCTGGAGGCGTCGGTTCGGGGAACGATTTCGTTGCTTTGATCGGTCGCACCTGCGGAGACTTGATTTGTGTCAATGGACAGCGCTGCGTTCAGGTCAATCAGCATTTTGCCAAGTGCTGTGGAGCAATAAATTGATTTTTGGTCTTATAACGAACGCGTTTTTTTAAAACACATTCATGCTTCCAGTTCTGGAATGGAAGGATGGAGAGCCGGTCTGCTTCTCCTGGCGCTAGGACCTCGAGTCGGGAATAAACTGATTTTGGTCCCACAACGACAATGCAATCTGCAGAGTAGCGAAATTATGGACCCCGAAGACTGAAATTCCAGGTTTGGAATGTAGGGGTGGAGGTGAGGCAGCTCCTTAGGTAACGCTACCGTATGCTCAAATCTTCCTCTTTGCTATTTCAGCTCGAATAAACTGATGTTGGTCTCACAACGACAACGACAAGTAGAGACGGAGGCTCGCCTTGTCCTCTTTTGCAGGAGGATGCCACGCGGGACTTGATTGGCTCGCAACATACAGTTAACCGCCAAATGGTTTATTCAACCACAAACAAAACACGTAGAGTTATGACACGAAATGAGAACTGATTGCACAAGTAGTGCAGTAGGAGCTTGAGATCGGTTGTATTGCTTGAGCGAAGTTACGCTTCAAGTCTTCGGTATCACGATCTGAGGCATCGAGTTGAGTATAAGCTTGATTGATATCACGAGCAGCGTCCAATTCGGTTGTCTTCAGTTTCACACGAGCAGCTGACCCACATCGCACCATTGTTTGTATCGACACACATCAATGTCGTTTCGAGACCCAATAATCCCTTTGAATCTTCCTACTTGTCGAAGGTTCGGAGTTGTGTACGTGAGCGTCACTACAGGGGTTCCTCGCATCGCTTTTGTTCCATTTATGTAGACGCATTAAAATTGTACAATCGAACGCAATTTCCGACCTTTTCTCGCCATGAACTTCCTTCCCTACGAGTTCTACGACTCTCTCGCGTCTCTTCTCCCCAACGAGACCCTCCTGCTGTGTTGCGAGGAGTTTGCAGGAGCCATCGCCAGAGTCTTCTATCGTAACTATGAGAAAGAAACTTACCGTCAGTTTGTCATCGAGAATGAACGGCTGGTAAGCGATAGACTCATTAAGGCGCACTCTAGAACGGAAAAACTCTACGAGGTGACTGCAAACTCTGTCAAAGTGCAGATCTCGCATTGCTATCGTGATAACATCGGTGAATCTGTGGATGCTGCGGTCACCGCAAAATTCGCAGAGCTAACCGATCTGAGGGTCTCTCTCCAGTTGTGCGCTTTACATCAGCATTATGCCCACCTCGTCTGCCAAGTGGTCGACGCGATTCCCGCCATCTCTTCACTTGAAGTTAATCGTTTGCTGTTCAAGTGGAGGTTGCAGTCGACTGTGAAAACATCAATTTCCGGGATTCTAGAGAGAATAATGGAAAAGAAGACCTTGAATAGCGTGCAGATTAGGATGCGGCCAATCAACTGGATCCCTGTACCACACGGCTGTTTGCTGGATTTGATGAAAGAGAGCCAATTCTACAAACTGCAAGCTTTTTAGGAAAGAACTGCAGCGTTCTTGCAGATGCATCATTCACGAATGGGCGCGAAATCCGTAGCCAAATGGACGGGAAAACAAGTCTGGTGTCGTGAAGTACACGAAAATCACCCGATGAACACGCATTTCAGTGCGGCTACCGAAGAGGAACTCGAGCATCTTCGAAGGCTCCATCCTGCAGAGGTGCGGCAGATGAAGGAGCGGCAGCTATGCAGCGTGGTGACGCTGAGCACGAATCATGGACGAACGATCTATTGGATTTACCTGAAAGAAGTGTTTCAGGAGAACTTTAACAGAGAAAAATTTTCAAGCTTATTGCTGTTTGATTGAATTTGGGTACGTAAAAAGAAGATAAATCAATTATTTGTGTTTTGAACCTTTAACATTGAACATTGTCATGAATGAAAATAGGTTGCAGAGAACATTTATCGTGAAATCAACTTTCAAATTGAACGGCAATGCATAACGGAGAACCTGAGGGCGTTTTGCGAGATTGGCGTCTGCCGCTCGTTGACTTCTCTGGATCAGTGCAATAGAGAAGGATGCGCGGGTGTATCGTAAAGAGTCGTATTATGTCCGTCCACAGTTCTGGGAGGGTAAGGATGCCAGGATCCTTTCCTCAAAATCGTAAATACCTAACGAAACCAAAACTCGGCCGTAGCACTGCAATATTTGTGGTTAACTTACAAAGCAGTCCGGCATTCGCATCGCATTAGAACATATTTAAAAGGCAATTTAGTTCCAAATTAAAATCCCGTTTTCCCAAATCGAAGCTGAATCGACGACCCACCATGAACGACGTTCCCGTGCTCTTCTCTGAAGCAGTTTGCAGCAGTCAGTTTGGCCTGAATCCCATTTCCGAATGTCGGCAACTTTCCGGACTCTTCGGAGAAGTCGCTTCTGACGCTTTTGATAACGCGGCGTTCCACGTTGTGGAATTGAGAAACGGTCAGTTCTGCGACAAAGGGTATTTCAGTCAATTTATACAGATTGATGGCGCTCGGCTCAAATTCAAGAAAGTTACCAGAAAGCATCACATGTACACAGGGGTCTTCGTTGCTGCTGATAGCGGCGAATATTCCATTGATCCTTCAGCGTTGGAAGAGCTTTCAGCGGCAACGAAGAGCAAACGAGCCTCTCTCGGCTTGCATACTGTGAATCTAAGCAAAGAACTCGAGAAATGGATCGGCTCGATTCAATCCTGTTTTTCCTTAAAGGCGGCCACCGATATTCCACGAATTCCAGATTCGCTGATTCAGAAGAAGACCTTAATTCAACTCCAGTTTATGGGAGACAACGAAATCAGCGATGAAGCTACAAGTCAAGTTCTGGAGTTGCTGAAACAGAATCAGTTCATTGGGGCTACTCTTTCTGGTTTCTCAGTTTCAAATTTGTCGAAACTGATTTCCGGATGGAATGAAAGCGCAAACCGATCCAAGATGACGCGAAAAGACATCTTGTGCAGACAGAAATGCAACCAGCAGACGGCCCACGAGCTCGGCTTCAGAAAGTGCACCGAAGAGGAAAAGCAGTTCACCCGCGCTAATGCAGAAGAGTTTTTCGTGAAAATTGAAGGAAATGCTAGAGTTTACTGTATATTGTTAGCCTCATCCAGCTACCAAACGCTGTTGGTTTTTGCTTGATTTTTGTGTTATTTTGTGCTCTTTTTTGAAAACGATAAATGGATATTGACTACCGTAATTTTAGCGTTTACTCGTTTAAAGGGACGGAAATTAAAGGGATGAAAATTCTGATTTTGCGGTCGCCGTGGACTTAGCCGCTTGAGGCGACGCGCTCAACTCGATTTTTCCCCTTTTTTAGCCGAATAGCCGCAATTTTGTGTTTCCATAGCCATTCTAGACCAAATCGAGGTCGCGAAGAACTCTCATGCCATCGGAATCGCTCGAAACGGCCGAATTGGCAATCCAGATTTGGCAATCCACACCATTACAAAATCGTATATTGTGCAGGCGTATATTTTTTGAAGGGGGACTTAATGTGCTATACCTGCTTTCCCAGGCCACTTGGAACAAATCTGACTCGACCCCGAAAACCTACCCTAGGAAAAAAAAAAAAAAGACGATCTGTCACCTCGTTTTATTCATGACACTGTCCCTTTAACACTATTCAGGAAAATCCGCTGCAAAAGTTACGGAATCGCTGATTCAGAAAAATTTTAGTTTGAGTAGACAGCGGCAATCACTTTTTTGAATTCAGCGTTTATTTGATACAAATGTTAACGAAAAACGGAGGATGCGGGAGCGGAAATCAGATCTTCTGGATCTTTTCGGCCTGCACGACCGGATTCTTCTCGCGGATCCACCCGCGTTCGAGCGTCTTGAAGTCAAAGTCGCAGTTGTGCTCGCGGTCGTAGCGGTGCTCCGCGCAGAAGAGACCGCCGCAGCGACACGAGAATCCCGTCAGTCCGACGCGTTTGCTGCACTCGCGGCAGCGATTCCGCTTCTTCGGCTTCGCCTCCTCCGCCGCCTCCACCGCCGCTCCCACCGCCGCCGGCTTCTCCTCGACTCGGGGCGTCGGGGGAGGGAGTGCGGGCGCCGTCGAGGGCTTCTGGGAGGGCGCGGGCTGCTCGCGGTGGCCGTGGTCCTCCTTGCAGTGCAGATTGAAGCACTTTGAGCAGAACGAGTCGAACTTTTCCGAGCCGAAGAATCCGCATCCCGCGCGGCACATCGTGGGGTCCATTCTGGCTGCTGATGACTGGGAGTCTGACTTCTGAAACGAGAATGATTCATAAATGCACCACAAAGCGATGCAAATGGTGAGAAAAAATGTAGAAAAACGATGCGAGGTGGAAAGATGACGAAATAGCGAAGGATGACGCAACAAAAACGATTGCCGCTTACAGGGATCGATCCTGTGACCTTCTGTTTACGAGACAGACGCTCTGCCACTGAGCTAAAGCGGCTTGTCTCTGTCAACCGTTGATTGCATATGTAAATCGGGTGGAAAAACTTTCTGAATTCGCGAAATTTCAAAGGTTTTCTTACCGTTTTTTACTCGACAAGGAGCAACGAGCTTCACGCGAAATGCAGTAAACAAACAGCCAACACGGGGAGAGTGTATGTGTGTGTGTGATATCACCTCGTCTCTCTCTGGCTCCGAAAACACACTTCGCCCTTCTATTCCCGTATTTTCGACGCCCATCGCGGTGTCACGAGATGATCTGTGGTCGCCCGAGGGCTTTCCTTCCCCCTGTGTAGCGTCTACTGCCCACATCCTGCACTCTACAGCCCTATTACAACCGTTCGCTACTCTACTTCTCGTCTGTTCGGTCTGCTTGCGCATCGAAGTTTGTCTTCTGAAGCTTCCGACCAACCGCTGAAGCCAAGAAAGCACCCAGAATCCACAGAATTTCGCTCATAAAGACGCGCGTACGAACGGTCGAAGCATCACCGCCGTTTGAAACGCTTTCGTCGCGGGACGCAGCGACAAACAACTTCGACACCGTAGCGCTTTTCTGGTGGTGGACGCGCCGCCCGCCAAATGGCGCCGTTTCGCTTCGGCGTTATCGCCTCTTCTCTCCACGGCTGAGCGAGCGAAGCGTTGTTGTGGTTGGATAGCGGAGCCTCGGGAGCCTCGGTCGGGCTGCAGACGCCGGCGAGAATCACACGCGCGTATTGTTTAGGCCTGTACTCTCGGCTTGCCTGTATGTCGCTGTCGTTCGACGGCGTCTCACTGTCTGACGCTGATAGGCGCTGTGTTTTGCCTGTCCGGTCGATATTTCGCTCTCTGGACGCTATGATCTCTGTTCGTTTTTATGTCCGGACGGTTGCAATGGGATTTATGATGTCTTCGCGTTTTGTCACATTTTGTTGCGTGTCCACGTTCGGTCTCCGCCTGTATTTGAGTTGTAGGCGATGGTCCGAACGATATTCGGTGTTTTGGACAGTTTGATTGCGTTTGAATTTGAATTCTGACAATCTCTTAGCACGACTGGCCGCATTTGATCTACCGATCTGCCTAATAAGTTCGTTTAGAAGTCCGCCGATGATAGTCAGGTGTTGCGATATGCGCAGAACGTTGCTAGATATGTTTCTGATCGCTGATCTGTTAGTCTATGTCAATGAATTCGGAGCATAATTGTACTTGTGATTTTGAATAGAAGACGCGCCTATCGTCATGACGATCAGCAGTCGCGTTGTCTGTCTTGAATGTTTGCAGATGTCATGCGCCTCCTGATCCTTGGCCTCTTGTTTTGCTGTTTTCCACGCATGTACATGACGCAATTAATGCGCTCTCGTCGCTGCTAGATAACGATATTCCCTCACCAATGGTGACCCACTTTTTGTGCTTGCTCCTCGCTTCATGAATATTCCCGAAATTTCGCTTGACGCTATTTGATCAGGCGACCATTCCGAATTTAGCGACGATTTCCACAGTTGCGATTCTCGAATATTTGTTTACTCGTCTCTCGTGTTATCATTTTAGGCCACTTAACCAGCGCCAACACCGCCGCGTAGCTCGCTTGCACTTGTATTGTTGCGATGATCTGATAGCTGCGGACCGTGTCTGTCGCAGAGACGTCGTCGACGCCTGCGAGATCACGTGAACGTAATGTTTGATTGTCTGTTGGAAGTGATATGCTCGCTTGTCGGCGAGTGCGGCGATCAGTGATGTGCAGCCAGCTGCCGGTCGTTTTGGGTCGTGCGTCCGTCGGAGAGCCGAGAGCTTACACGTGGAGCGAAAAGTGATGTGGATCAGGACTATAAATGCTGATTACTGCGCTCGGTAGACTCTGAGCACTGGGAGTGTGCCATCTATCTCTAAAAAACTTGTTTGCATATGATGTTTTTGTCGCATCGCACACGTCCGGCTGCGGAGTCGCTCAATAATTGAGAGTTGCGCTTGTATACGTGTAAATGAACGCGTGTTTGCTGCTATTTCTGGCTTAATGCTATGTTTTTCAGCTCTTGTCTCAATTTGGACCCCAAAATTTGATGGCTGCGAAAGCGAACGGTGATGTGATCACTGCAGAGGTGAAGAAAGCCGCCTCTGATGAACAGTGCTCGTCGGTGGCGGCGGCGAGTGAAGTTCAGGTTGCGAAGAATGAGAACGGCGCTGGCGATGCTGTCGTGAAGGACAAGAAGGTTAGTCTCTTGCGTTGTCGCAACATTCACTGATTTATCACCCTTTTAAGACTCGTCGTCAGAGCGGCTGTGCGCGAAAGGACACCAAGGAAAAGGATCAGGTGCCCCGCGAACGAAACCAAAGTCGCAACAACAGCAACGCGCGCAATCATCGAAAGTCTACCACGAACACCAAAGAAAAAGACGCTGCGAAGTCTGGCGGAGATGCCGTTTCCGATGGCGACGCGCCAGCCAAAGATAAGGCTGCTCATAAGCGAAGCTCCACTTCCGGACGTCAAAAGCGCCAAACGAAGGGATCTACGACCTCCGTTACTTCGAATGGCGAAGGCTTTGAATACTCGGATGAATGTAAGTAGACTCTAAATACCTTACGTCACATCTTAATCGGACAATTCGTTAGAGGCTTGGTTTTATAAGAAGCCTGTGATTTGAGGTTGCTGACTAGTGTAACGAGTGCTTGGTTGGGTATAGAAATTTGGGGTTGGTTATTGAATGTGAGATCTTAGGTTAGTGATTAGTAAGGTTTTAAATTGAAACCTTTAATTAGAAGTAGCAGCCTAGATTATTTATCGATTTTATCTCTTCAGATTTCATAATCCATTCTTCTCTTTTAGTTGAATTGGATGAGCCCTTCAGCGACTCCGACGACGAATCTCGTGCTCCAGCTAAGCCTTCGCTTAACATTCCCCGTGGAAGAATTCGCACTTTGTCGGGAACCGTCCCAGTTGTCGGTTTCTCGCCCAAGTGGGGAGGACCGACCATGTGCCTCAGCTGCTTGCAGTTCTTCGACCTTCCCGAAATGATGGACGATTTCAACGAGTAATTCGTCCAACCTCGTTTTTTGTCTGACGAGCATTCTTAAGGCATCTCCTGCGTGAACACCATATCGTCGTTAGCGAACTGGAACTGATCGTCGACCCGAAGCGCTACATCGAACACTGGCGCAAGCGATTTGCCAAAGAGCGCGTTGATGAGATGTTCCCGAAGGTTGTTCCCGAGGAGAACGATCCGTACTACGGAAAGACCGACTACTACTATAACATGTCCGAAAAGCTCGAAGAAGACCAGCAGTTACGTCAACGATTGGCTATGCGTCGTTTGGAGGAGGCTCTGGCGTGCCAACAGCGCGAGCGCGAAGACTCCACTTTTCAGATGCAGTGCATTTTCTGCCGTTATACCGCGCGTGGAAATCGATCAAAGATCATTCATCATATTTACATGATTCACCATCTGAATCTTGGCTCTCCGGACAATCTCGTTTTTGTCCACGAATACATTGATCATCTTAAGGAGAAGCTTGTTCGGTAAGCATAGATTTTTAGGCCAATGTAGAGTTGTTTAATTTAGCAATGAATGCATTTACTGTGAGAAGATCTTCGCTGACCGCTCCACTTTAATGGACCATATGCGCAAACGCAATCATCGCGAAGTGAATCCGAAGAACAACTACTATGACAAATTCTACATCATCAACTACCTTGAACTCGGAAAACGCTGGCTTGATGTGCTCGCTGAAGACTTTGAAGATACGATGCCGACCTTTGAGGACTCCGATGAAGAGGAGGAAGAGAATACGTGGAACGAGTGGCAGGAGGATAACATTGACGAAGGACAGACGCGTGTTTTGTGCCTGTTCTGTGACGAGAGCTACGATGAGGCCACGGAGTTGTTAGATCACTTGAAGGAGGGCCACAAGTTCGATTTGTTGAAGGTCATTGCGGATGAAAAGATGGACATGTACGGTCGTATGAAGTTCCTCAACTATGTGCGCACTAAGGTAATGGTTTATTCAAGCTTATCGCCTAATAGCACAATTTCAAAATCCCAAAAGTCCAGCGAATTGCATATAACTGAATTTTTTTTTGCAGATGTATAACGGAAACTGCTTCATCTGCTGTAAGGAGGATCTTGGCGGACTCGGCGGCTTGCGCAAGCACTTGGCCGAAGGAAACCATCTGAATTCTGGAATTGGAGAACGTGAGAAGTGGAACGCGGAGGAGAACCTCGTCCCCACCTTCGGAAACGATCACTTCTTGTGGATGCTTGAGTCGCTGATTGAATCGAAAGAACTTGGACAAGCGCTGGCGGAAAATGACGACGATGCCACCAAGAACGGACCGTCGACTAAGACTAGCGAAGGAATTCTCAAAATTCTTGTGAACGAATCAAAGAGCAACACTGTTGATGGGGTATGTTTTGAGGAGCCTACGGACAACATCTGAATATGTGAGCAATTTTAGGTTGTTGCTGAAGATCTGCCCGAATTGAAGAACTCGATCTTGTTGGAGGACGGCGAACTTCTCGAGTCGCTCCGCTAAACGACGCTTCTGCGCGTCTATGTGTGTGTGTTTCTCACACAGTCCTCATTTTGCTATTTTGTTGTTTTTATGTTGTTAGGGGTGTTTTAACTGTATTATTGAATGTACCCCACTCTTTTGGAGCGGTTACTATATGTTGTTGCTTGAGAGTTCGATTAAATGCAAGACAAAAGCGGTCGATTACGTCATCTGTACAGTTTATGAGTGAAAACAAATTGATTTTGGTCTGCTTCATCGTCAGTGCTTCGTTTACCGACCACGGCATTGCCGAGCCGTGCAGGCAGCAAACGATTTTGTTGCATCAGCCTCGCTGCGTATTTCGTCATCTTCGTCTCCTCTTCTCGTCATTTGAATCACTCGCAATATTCGGCGCGAACTTCGGAGACCCGGAGATATGGCGCGTGCTACCTTTATGGTCGTGTATTTGGTGCTAAATTTATGAAATTCCGTTTGCTTTTCATTTTATATTACTGGAGCGTTTCATTCTCCGTTCAACCGACAGTACTGGCTCGCTTCGATTGTCGGTTTTTGAACAGTTTTTGTGCTAGCAGCGTTTGAAATAAACAGCGGTCTCGAAGCAAACCGTTTGCATACTGTACATGCGTAATATGTTCGATTTTAGGATTGAAAGGCGGGGGGCGCTGTTGTGGTGCTTGCTCGCGTTTTTCCGGAATTCGAAAATATGTCGGATGTTTCACGCAAACTGACTCTGTTGTATTTGATCATGTGTATAGTTTGATGTGGTGTTGTTTGCGCCAAGTACTGTTTGAATATTTTACGTGCACTTTCGTGCTGAATTGGCGATTATGTTGAATTTTTGGCGGAATTCCCATGTTTTCGCATTTTTCATATTGAATTCTCGCTGTTTTGGGTTTTCTCGTTTGTTCAGATCTTGTAGTCACCAAACTGAAAAGACTTGCGGTCTAAAAATTCATTCAAGCAGCGTTTGCAGAAATTTTATTCAAGCGGTAGTTTGAAAACGTGGTAGTTTTGTCGTAGCGTGTGAAATGAACGGCGGTTTTGTTACGAATCGTTTGCAATATTTTGATTTTGGGATTGCACAGCGGACGATTGTGTTGTGCTGCTTGTTCATGTTTTTTTTGGAATTCGAAAATTAGTCGGCGCGGTTTAGTAATTTCAATCGTGAGATAATTGCTTGTGTGTAGGATGTTCCTTTATCCGTTGAATTACGATGATCTGTGCACACATTCATGTTTTATCGGTTTGATTCTGCGAGCCGATTTCTGCGATTACTGTTTTAGTATTTAGTTATGTTGTTTTCATGCTGTTTACAATTTTGTGCTTCTTTATATTTAGCTGTTTTGATTTCCAATCTGTCTAGCAACTGGTAGTAACTAAATTTTAAACACTTGGCACTAATAACTACCTGATGCGAAAGCTGCGCGTACATTTCTTGTGAAAGCCGCGCATACATTTCGTACATTGCCGGTTCTCTTCGTGCTGTGCTGTTTCTATAAACGATTTGTTTTAACGAAAATACTTTCTACAGAGACATCATGCCGACTATAGGGATCAAGAAGTACGTGCTTGACCAGTACATGGGCGAAATTCTGAGCGAGGAACAATGGGAAGAACGATGCTTCAAGTATGGACTGGAGCTGGATGAAGTGGTATGTTTAGTCTTTGTTCTACAGCCTTAAATTTGACTTGGTTCAGACTTCCGAGCAAGCTGCCGCGGTGAAGGAGAAAGGCGAAGGCGCCGGAGAGGCGTTGTCGGAAGCAGAAGTCTACAAGATTGAGTTGCCCGCAAACCGCAGTGATTTGCTGTGCGTTGAAGGTCTGACACGTGCTCTGAAGATCTTTGGACAGGAAATGAAGCCAATTAAATATCGCCTCGCTGAGCCTGAACAACGTCAGAAGTTGCTGGTGGTTGATGACACCAATGGCGGCAGATACTCTATCAAGAATCGGCGCTTCGTAGTCGCCGCAATTCTGCGTGATGTGACCATTACACAAGCAGCCTACGATAGCTTCATTGATTTACAAGACAAGCTCCATCAGAACATTGGTCGCAAACGTGCGCTGGTTTCCATGGGAACTCATGATCTGGACACTGTTACTGGTTCGTCTTTTTCTTGGTGGACTTGGCTAACATTACGTTTTAGGTCCGTTTACATATCGCTTTGAACATCAAAGCAAGATCAAGTTCCGGGCCTTGAACCAAGAGAAGGAAATGACTGCCTCGGACCTGCTTGAAGTCTTCAAAGTAAGTAACAACCCTGTAAAGCCCAACTAACATAAATGGATCATTCAGAAGGATACACATATGAAGCAGTTCGTTCCTATCATCGGCTCGGACCCAGATGCCCCATACCCGCTCATCACCGACGCCAATGGAACGGTCATGTCAGTGCCGCCTATGATCAACAGTAAGATCATTTAAGAGAAGCTTCACTGTAACATTATGATTTCAGGCGATAAGACGAAAATCACGTTGAACACGAAGAACATCTTCGTTGAAATGACGTGCACTGACGTCACAAAGGCCAGCATCGCACTGGATACACTGGTGTGCCTCTTCAGCCAGTATTGCAAGAAACCCTTCACGTATGTTCAGCTGTTTCTTTGTTGATTTTAAGTTGTTTGTTGTTCAGAGTCGAACCCGTAGACGTTGTGAGGCCCAACGGAGACGTCCACGTTTACCCTGAACTCGAGCACCGTTCACAACGAGTTGAAGTTGACGCCGTCCGAATGAAGATTGGCATTGATATCACTGCCAAGGAAATGGCTTCACTATTAACGCGTATGTCACTCGAATCTGAAGTTGTTGAGGGTGGCAGGGGGTTGGAGGTTGCGATTCCGCCTACACGACGCGATGTCCTTCATGAATGCGATATTACTGAAGACGTTGCCATCGCCTTTGGCTATGATAACATTGCTCGGGTGGCCTGTTGGGTTGCAGAGCCTCTGCCGATGAACAAGTTCTGTGATTTGCTTCGCACGGAAATGGCGCAATTGGGATTCACAGAGGCGCTGAACTTTGTTCTGTGCTCGAAGGAGGACATCTCCACGAAGTTGCGTTTGGACGAAGAAAAAGAGCTCAAGGAGAACGCCGTGTTGATTGCAAACCCCAGAACTCTGGAATTCCAAGCTGCTCGTACTTGCCTGCTGCCTGGCTTGCTCAAGACTCCGCGTCCAATCGCGACATGCCTTTACCACTGCGTCTTTTTGAAGTTCAAGATGTTCTGCTCAAGGATCGTGCTTTAGGTCAGTGTACAGAGTTTCGCTGTAAAACATCATAGCAAACATTTTAGAGGAAGGAGCGAGAAACGAACGCCGGCTCGCTGCGGTTTACATGAACAAAAATTCTGGATTCGAAATTATTCACGGGCTGTTGGATCGTATTATGGAGCTTATCGGTATCCCCAATGACGGTTCAGAGGAAGCATACTACATTGAAGAGGATACGAGTTGTAAGTTATCTATCTCGTTGAGCCGATGCTTGACTTTCACATTTATTACAGGTCCAACATTCTTCAACGGTCGTTGTGCCGCAGTAAGAGGTCCGCGTGGTATTTTCGTCGGAAGGATGGGCGTTCTACATCCTCATGTTTTGACCGCTTTCGGTTTGAACATTCCAGTTACTGCCATCGAACTGAATCTTGAAATGATCAATTAATGTTGTATTGTTTAACTTATTTGCTTATTCTCGTTGCTAACTTTGCGTTGATGTCCAATAAAGTTTGGCCAGATTTTGTTCCGTTGCCTTCATTTTTCTTATATGTTGCTCCGCTCAAATACTCTTCTTTGCTCTTGACAATGTCGTCTTCTATCCATATTCTATTTCAGTGGAACTTGGACATGTATGCTGATTGTGTACTGATTGCTTTAATCGCTGTGTTCACAGCCTTGCTGGGAGAGGGACTGACCTATGTCCTCGTCTACCGAAGCGAGAAATACCAGAAGCTGAAGGCCGAAATGGAGAAAACAACGAAGAAACTCGAGCGCAAAAAGGAAACCGTTGTTGAAAACGACAAAGCTAAAAGGCGGAGGATCGAACGAGAGGAAGAGAAACTACAGGCAACGAATCGGGATTTGTCAATGTTCAAATTGAAGTCAACGATCGCCGTTGGAGGCACATTCACTGCTTTGTTGAGCACGTTCAGCAGGTACAGTTCCAGAGATTTTGGATGTTAACACCGCTTTTTTCAGCTTCTTCGAAGGGCGCGTGGTCGCGAAGCTCCCGTTTATCCCAATGTCCTTCTTCCAGGGTCTCAGTCATCGTAATCTCACCGGCGAAGACATCACCGATTGCAGCTTCATTTTCTTCTACATTTTATGCACCATGGCGATTCGTCAGAACTTGCAAAAAGCCCTTGGGTTTGCTCCGTCACGTGCGATGAGTCGCCAACAAAGTTACTCTTCTATTTTTATGCGACCCGCGGCTTCATCGCAATTTAATTATCGTCGTTAATTTCTTGTTCGATCTATTGTTCTTATTGTATGTATAATTATACTTCTGTGATTTGATTTGGTGATCGTTTTGAGTGAAATTAGTCTACGGGCACCGCGAAATGCAGTGATTTGTTAATTCTGTGCAGTCTCGAGGGTTTATGAATCTGATAGAGGTCCGTCCCACGCCGCTAGTTGGGCGAAACAGTTGGTCCGAAAATGGCGATTTTTCAGGCTTTAATTGTGTCAT
Organism: Steinernema feltiae; assembly: GCA_007213375.1. Classification (NCBI taxonomy): domain Eukaryota; kingdom Metazoa; phylum Nematoda; class Chromadorea; order Rhabditida; family Steinernematidae; genus Steinernema; species Steinernema feltiae. The sequence continues at coordinate 11,731 of MQUG01004219.1, read as the reverse complement.
ACACGAAAATCAAAAAATAGATTGCCGCTTACAGGGATCGATCCTGTGACCTTCTGTTTACAAGACAGACGCTCTGCCACTGAGCTAAAGCGGCTTGATTCTCAGATCGCTCATGACGATGTAATCACGAAACTAGCCTGGCGATCTCAATTGGCCACTTAAACTACCGCAACGGCGGCTGCAGATCCGTTTACGTTTTGTCTGCCGCGCTTTAATTACCGTCGCGCGCGTCCATCGCGCGAGCGCAACGATGAACTTGGACATCTTGTGATGCTGACTTGTGGCTCTCGCCATTTGATCCTTCACCTCTACGAGTTCACCATGTCTGGCTCTTCAGACTATTTGCCCACACACGCAGACGATGCGCGAGTGCGTGGCGTAATCCCCTTGTCTCGCGTTGAGTAATTGAGGATCAGTGATGCAAAAACAGATGTCCGGTTGCGCAGCAGCGCACTCCACTCCGCAAAGCGAGAAGTGCTAATTACGAAAGGTCAGCTCTGGGGAGCTGCGGCCGGCCGGATTCAAGGAGTGCTGATCATGAGGTGGAACATCTGCTTTATTAAGTACGCTACCGTAAGAGGCCACACGCGTTGATTCGATTGCAAACATCAGATGCAGTCGGTTTATTGGCGAATTATCGAGCAAAGAGTTGAAAGTGGAGCGGAAATCAGATCTTCTGGATCTTTTCGGCCTGCACGACCGGATTCTTCTCGCGGATCCACCCGCGTTCGAGCGTCTTGAAGTCAAAGTCGCAGTTGTGCTCGCGGTCGTAGCGGTGCTCCGCGCAGAAGAGACCGCCGCAGCGACACGAGAATCCCGTCAGTCCGACGCGTTTGCTGCACTCGCGGCAGCGATTCCGCTTCTTCGGCTTCGCCTCCTCCGCCGCCGCCTCTCCCACCGCCGCTTCCACCGCCGCCGGCTTCTCCTCGACTCGGGGCGTCGGGGGTGGGACCGCGGGCGCCGCCGAGGGCTTCTGGGAGGGCGCGGGCTGCTCGCGGTGGCCGTGGTCCTCCTTGCAGTGCAGATTGAAGCAGTGAGAAAATTTCTGAAAAGTGATGCGAGGGAGGAAGGTGTAACAACAATTGACATCAAAAAGTTTATTCGTGCAAAATCATAATCAGAATTAATCCGAATCAGAGCCAAAATCAGAATCTGAATCTGAAAAATAGCATTCATTTTCGAATTCATGATCGCTCATGATTGCCGCTTCTACCATTCGATCGTATCTCCCGTCGTTTTCAAGCTCTTTGTACTTGATTCCATAATGGTACGCTGCAGGCAAAACGATCATCCGCTTCTCTCCGTTCGTTCTGCGCAGAACGTAGGCGATGTCGCCCTCTTCTGTTCGCATCCAACTGCGCTCCACTTTCCTCATCTCCGCCAGCGTGTTGTTTTGCAAAGATTCAGGAACACGAGTGACCAACAATTCAACGTCTTTCGGCATGTCGTTCGCCAGCCAATCCACAAACAGCGCTTCCGCATACCGGTCGTAATAAGTCGCCGTACCATCCGACTCACAATCAAAGGACTTGAATCGGCCGCTTTTCATCCAATTCAAGATTTCGGTCTGGCGCTGCCCTGAAAGGTGGCGAGATCGTGCTCTTAGAATCTCCACGTTTCCGCTGCGCAAAAGTTTCGAAACGATATGATCGCCGCTTCGCACAATCTCCGGCCGCTGGCAAATATCCCAGAAGTCGTACGTGAGCGTTCGCACGCACGAAATCGCTTCAAGAGCCTCCGAGATTCTTTCTGCGCCTTCTATTCGCATTACGTTTTCATGAACGATCATCAGATGTTCAACTGGGATCGCCGAGCATCTTAGGAGCTGCTTAACCTTCTTAACGTCCGAGTCGCTTAGAATTGCGCCTTTCTCGTCGTCTTTCTTCGAGTTGTAGACAACGCGGACATCGGTGACGAGGAATCGTCGAGGCTCCTCGAAAATCAGCTTCGAATCAAAGGTTTCTTCGAAAAAAACGCATCCGTATGTATAGTAATAGCGGCATCTCCGATCTGCGCTGCTGTGGCAGAGAACCAGAGTGACAGCAGTGCGTTCCCTCATCAGATGAGTGGCTTGCATTCCCCAGCGAGAAGGGAGCTGACGACAGCGGCTGCAGCAGCTCCAGTTGAAGAGGAGGACGGAATCCACAAATGCATGAGGAATGGAGTCCATTTTGCGTCCAGCGGAATCTGCGAATAATGGCAAACTCGTGTGGTTTGCCGGTTTAAATCGCGATGAAGCAACGCATTGCAGCATTGCTTTTGGAGACGAAGTTTAATGTCATGCAAAATAGCATGAGGGTGGTTCTTCGCAGCCTGTGTAGCCTGTGTGCTCCACTGCTTTGCGTTGCAGGTTTGAAGGACCAGAGACCTGTTATTGTGATCTTGGAAATTGGCTTGTAGGTGGATCGCAAAGGAGTCGACACGTTCTTCCCGAACGTCAGAGTCAACGCGAATAATCGAGTTGAGAAATGAACGGCTAGATCCTTAGCTCACCAAACTGACCTTATCACCTGCTATTTTCATATCACTCGATTGTGCCAAAAGAGGATAAAAAACATCCTGAGTCAAGATTTGTGTCAAAACACCAAAAAACTGCAAAAAATCAATTGCCGCTTACAGGGATCGATCCTGTGACCTTCTGTTTACGAGACAGACGCTCTGCCACTGAGCTAAAGCGGCGGTGCTGAGCAAATCCTCAGTTGTCTATATACGGTCACTGGCGTGTCACATTCATTCTCACTTGTTTACAAGCCCAAAAATTCGATCCAAATCAGTTCGGGGTCAACGCTATGCGGCGGCGGCGCATCGGCGTGGGTGCCTCCCGCGCTCGGAAGGAGACGTCGCGGATTAATTGACGAAGGGTGCGAGCGTCGAATTATTTGACGGTTATTCGACTTGTCACAACAATTTATCGCTCTTTTCCCAACATTCCGTGTCGCTCAGCGCGCGATTACTGCAACGCAAACTCGTCTCTTCTCCTCCTCCTCTTCTTCCCGTTTCTCGGAGCGCGCAAACGATTTTCTGCGTTTTTCAAATTTTCCGCGTTCCCTCCAAGGTCGTTTTTGTGGATTCCACGCGTATCTCCCCTCCGGGGCTACCGTAATCCCGCCCTTGATCTGATGTATAGTGAAGAGAAGGCTCTATTGATCGGTTTCTACCGGCGCTAATATGGCGAGAAAAGCGGTTTCAACCCACGAAGAGCTGTCGTTTCGAGAACCGAGTTGTTGCCGTGATTGATCCGCGATGATTCGCCGGCTGTCGCGTCGACGCCGCCGTCATCGGAAGGAAGGAAGCAGCGGCGGCGGTGGCGCGTTGAGGGTCAGGCGTAGTGTGGTGATTCGACGGCGTTTACATTGATCGATGGATGTTCGCGGGCGAATATTTATGCGCTGTGAGAGTAATTAGTGCGTGTGTGCGCGCTAACGGGCGACTAGCGGCTCATCTTGCGGTTTTTGGCACCTGGAGGCGATGATTGAAAATCGAATCTTAATTTTACTGGAGCAATGCTAAATGAGCTCTTGTCAGTTCTTACCGTATTCAGGCCTATTGGGACCGAAAAGCGGCTCGAACGTTCAAAATTGGCCGATTTCTGAGGTTCCCATAGGTGACCGCAATCCTTAAGCTACCGACCACCCAGGTTCTCTTTGAGTGATGTGTAGAGCCGCGACATGTCAATGTAATTGATTTTTTGGGGTTTGTACTTGAAAGCCTTTAATTCCTGAATTTCATTAGCAAAATTGTGACGGGAAGGATGCGTATGTGACATAGTCCTCGTCTTTAGTACATCTCTAGCAAGCCGTGGCTTCTTGGAATTCTGATTTCAAAATTGAATTGGAGTGACTTAATTAACTGCACTGATTGTAATGCAAATTAGAAAAACATGTCGCGATTTCCCACGGTAATTTCATGGATTCTCGCCAATCTTGTTTTGGAGGCTGGAGAAGCACAACGGCTTCGTAGTTAGCTTCATTCTTGTTGTTGCGGGAGCAGGATTTTGGCTTTAATTATGGCATGCAAAGGATACAAACCCGATAGAATCGAGAGTTCTACAAACAGCGTAAGATTAGACTTTTGTCGTCTTGATTAGAGCTTGAAGGATCGATCCGCGCGGTGCGGAAGCGGCGACTTGCTCAGCTTAATTAATACAACTCTCGTCGTGTGTGTTCCTCTGTTCACTCGTTTCGGCTCGACGCAGGCGGCTGCGCGTTTGTGCCAGTTTGAGGCTTATGAGCATAATGCTGCTTTTGGGGAACTAAAATGCGTTTTTTTGTATATTTCACCCATTCGGTCAGCGTTATTATTTCATTTTGTGTATTTTGAGTACTGTATTACGTATTGAGCAAAGTCATGTGGTTAACTGGTCTATAAGTTGTTCTAAAACCAATAATCTAGCAAACAATCGGATTACTGTAGTAGCTGGCTCTCAGTTGACTTTATTAGAGTTGCCTGTACTGATTGAGTCTGGCAATACCAACCAAATCTCGATAATTGTCCCTAAAATCTCTAAAAATCCCAACTCCGACATAGCTGCTTACATTCCCACTTCTCGCAAATCCTATTTTTCATTTCGTTTCTCTCAAAACAACAAGCGTCTGACAAATTCATCCCTCTTCGAGTCGTCACATCCCAGAAGAAGTCATGATCGATGAGTGACACAAAGGAGTTGCACCGCTCCTTTCAATTACCAAAGAAACACTCTCTAATCGGCGATTAGCCCACTTTCAGTTGCACCTCAGCCTGCTGCACACACAGAGAGAGAAGAGAACACGTGTTCCTGTCGGCCGCTGCTGACCGCCGTCGTCGCCGCCGCGAGCGAGAGTGATTGATGAAGTGCTACTCGTCATCACAAAGTTGTTATTATTATTTTCGGGCGTCGCGCGGCCTCCGGTGGACAAATGTGCGTCCGCAGGGCTGCTGCTGCGGATGCTGCGGCTGCCGCGGTGCACGCGGCTGTGTGAGAAGTCACCGGTGACGAAGAAGATGATGAGTTCCGCGAGTGACAACCGCGCCGCCTCGCGGGGCACCGCGGAAAAGACGCGGCGGCGATGAGTCGATCGGCGAACTCACCTGCTTTAAGTGTTATTAGTCCGCGTTTTTTGGTCTCAATTGGATTTTTGTGATTTGCGCTGCGAGTTGAGTGAAAGTTGAGTTGATTTGAGCGCGAATTTCACTCTGCATTTTCAACGTTTTGTTGATTGAGGTTTGCGGTTAGGGCAGATGTGAATGTTCAACGAGATATTTGCTTGACCGAACCTAGGAAGTTTACAAGTCAAGCAAGATTGTATCGTGGAGCACTGAAACTGCGTAATGAAAACAAGGACGACAAACGAAGAGCGGCGGTTGGCTTTTGTCATTTGCTGCGACATTGATATGGTCAGAATCCATTTCATGTTTCGTCTCGTACATCGCTTGCTTGATTAGCTGTTCCCTCCTACGTTCCCTTTGTTCACCGCAGATCATGAAATTAGAATCAGATCTTGTCTTGACCCAGAAGCCAATCGCTGTAGGACCATCAATTTGCTTCTGGCCACACTGGCGCATCCCTCAATGCAACTAATGAGAACGTGAGAATTCAGGGGTTAGATTCTTCTTGACACTGCAGGGAGCTTGAAAGGAGCGCTAATTAGCTGGCTGCGGTGAGAGCTTTGTTAGGTCAGCTTCACGTCGGTTTGCGCGCAAAAATGCGGAATTTCAGTTTGTTTAGCTGTGTTCAGACCTGCAATTTTGATTGCGGTTCGATCTGCGTTTGTCTCCTTCCAAAATGCTTCAATTTTCGCAATTTTGGCTTCCACAACGCCCTACATCATCGTCATTTCCTCAAAATTCCAATTCTCCAAATTCCACACTCCAAAAGAGAGCGTTGCTCGGTGCAAAACTCGAGTTTTGCACGCGATCGTATTAATTCCCAAGCCCTCAGACCCCGTTTTTCACTCCTCCACTCGGTTAAGCCTGTCACATGTCCTAAAACTCGCCCACAATTCATCAATTCATCAACCCAACTCATCGTCTCCCGCCGCCCTCCTGCGCCTCCCAGCGAACGAACGAACGAAGTGTTATTATTTTGCGGTTCGTGGAAGCGTGTCGCCATCCTTCCGTCGTCCTCCGGCGGCGCCGACTCGTCGTCGTTGAGGGACGCCATTAATTAATGCTTGAAGGATCGATGCGCGCGGTGCGGAAGCGGCGACTTGCTCAGCTTAATTAATACAACTCTCGTCGTGTGTGTTCCTCTGTTCACCCCTTTCGGCTCGACGCAGGCGGCTTTGCGCCGCGTTTCCCCAGTTTTGAGGGCTCTATGAGGCAATGTTGCTTTACGGAGAACCCTAAAATTGCGCTTTTTGGTATATTTCAGCGCAAGTTATAGCATTGAAATCCACGATTTATGCAATTTTAACACTTTTGACTGAATTGAAGCTATTTTATAAATGTAATAACGTTCGGTTTCTTAGTCAAATCGTGAATCGGGCGAAGCAGAAATCGTAGTTTTATGACACTTTCCGCCTATAAACCGAACGTCTGAGATTTACGAGTCGCATGAAAGCGGAAGTTTTAAAATTTGATTGTTTTTCGGCGTTAAACTCGCCGATCACGCAGTCGATCAATCAAATCAGTAGATTTAGGGGAAATCCTTCGACAGCCGTCACATCCAAACAACCGTATCGGTCGCAACTGCAATTTGACCGAAAAGAGACGAAATCTCAAGTGACATTTCTGCAAAACTCGTTTTTTGTCGAAGATTGAACGGAGAAGTGAAATTTGAGCTTTGAAAACAGAGCGAATGTCACGTTAATGGAGTGGGAAATGCGGAAATTTTGAGTTTTGAGCCGAGAAACTGGAATTTTTATTGATTTATCGCCAAAAATCGATGATTTCGAGTCGTTTAAGACCAAATTTAGATAGGAAAGAACGCTGGATTTATCAGAATCACGCGAAATGGCCGGAATCAATCACGGTGGCCGCGCCAGGTTGACTATGACGAAACCAAAAAAAAACTTGATTTTCATCTGATTTTCAACCGTCAAATTTTGGCCAAAAATAGCTAAAAGATAGCGTCTCCCCGGTCAGCTCTAGGCCCTATTTGTCAATTACCATGCCCGATTGCTTAGCGCGGTAGTTGCTTAATTGTTTACGCGCCCTTTGCGGCCCAAAATCAGGTGTCGCCGCTCGCGTACCCACGGGCAACACACAACGAATCTCGCTGGTCCCTCTCCCGCACCTCCAATCACACCCCCTCCAACCCACCACCGACCAGAAGCAGCGAATCTGCATACGGCGACGCGTGAATTTTTCATAATTTCCGCGCGCACTGCGGGAGGTCGTCCGGCAACGGAAACGCGTCCGCAAAGTGTTACACGCGAGTAAACAAACGACGACTTTTCGTACTTGCATCATCGTCCGGTCGTGTAGCGCAGCTTCTGCGACGTTCCCAGCCTCTCTTTCCCACTTTGGAACCTCCGCGGAGAGAGGGAGAGGCACCGGAAAGTGACATATGCTGCTGCTGCGGCGCTGCTGCTCGGAGCTAATGTAGCGGCGGCGATTGTTTGCGAACAGCATTTGCATACGCGCTACTCGTCGTTCACAAGCACTTCGCGCGGTAAACAGAGCTCTCGAACAGAGAGAGACGGACGGACAAACGGGAAAAGTAACTCGATTACTGTTAGACGCGCGCTAATTGCCCGCGACAACCGCGTTCGTTTGGAGCAATAACTCGATTTGCATAGTCGCGATTAGTGACCGTCGCCGCTGCCGCTGCGACTGACCGCTTCGCCAACTTGATGAGGTCGCTCGGTGATCACTCGCTCGTGAAGGACGTTGTTGGAGGGTACTGTAGTGATTGAGAGTGGATGAGTTTCGAGTGGCCCCTGATTGGAGCGACATGAGTGTTGACTGGGAACGTGAGCGAGAGGACCGGGATTGTCGTTGCAAGACCGAAATTTCAAGCAAAGTGAAGGCTATGAGGCCACATCAGAAGCAAGGCTCAAATTCTGGTCAAATTCATCAAAAAGAGCGCAATTTTGTACCCAAAAATCAAAATCAGCATAGTAAAAATGGAATTTCGATCAAAATTTGACCAATTTGACCAAAAATGACCCTGAAAGCGCTCAAAAGGCTGATCTTTGGCTTGCTGGGCTACATATGAATGCCAAGTTGACGACTTTTGACCATTTGGAATTGAATTTTCACCTCATGAATTGAAAATGAAGCGCAGACCTTAAAAACAACGCCGCGTCCGCAACTTTTCCGCGTTTTTTGGATTTTTTGAGGTGACTATTTGATGAAGTTCCTGTCCAAGACCACTTCCTCTTCTCTCGTTTAGCCTGTTCTGTAAGCCTGAAACCCAACCATTTCTATCAATTTCACAACGATCTAGGCTTCCATTTCACTCGTTTCGCAATCTCTCAACCTAATAATGTCTGCAGGCATTCAATTTCTTCATTTTCAGCTCCCAAAAACCCATAAACTCTCCCTTTCTTCACCTAATAAAGCTCCAAATCGGCTCCAAATCTCCGCTTTGCTTCATCATCTCTCTATTTACCCTCAAGCACTTCCACGCCACCGAACGACCGCACCAAATTAGTGCATTAGCGCGCGTGCGCACCCCGTTCGCGCACAGCAGCGGCACAAATTTGCATATTTCGCCCCGTCCAGCGCCTCATTTGCCGACATTCAACGCGCCGCCGACGTCGTCGACCGAGCACCCGTCGATCTCTCAAATTAAATAATCAGATTTCGTCGACCCTTCGGCTAGGCGCGAGGCGCGAGTCCGAGAGCCTCGCGGCGGGTTATGAGTGAATTTCGCCATCTCCTTCCGAAATCTTCGTTTTCGATTTCTTCGGAAAGTCCGCTCGCTGTCACTCAAGCGCGCTCTCGCGCGCGATCAGCCAAAGCGATATAGTGGCGCGTAGATGCCGATGTGCGCGGCGCTTATCGCCAAGACGAATCAGTCGTCCTGATGGACTTCTTGCGTTTAATTTTGACTTTCGAGACGGCTGAGGTATAAGCATGTCAACGACTTTTCCCAGACACGCCGCTTTAGCTCAGTGGCAGAGCGTCTGTCTCGTAAACAGAAGGTCACAGGATCGATCCCTGTAAGCGGCAATTGATTTTTTGCAGTTTTTTGGTGTTTGATTTCCATCGTTTTTGTGCCTTTTTTATCACCAAAATGCACCCATCCGGCTGGACGGCCACTTGAACTCGGCTTGTGTGAAGTACCGCGCTTCGTAGCACCTAGCAGCCGGGTGCAATGTGATTGTTTGCCTGTTATCTTCATTTTTGTGCCCCCGATTGTGCTGCGGTTGAGGTGAAAACGTGCAAAAACTCGGATTGTGCTGATCTGAGAGCACAGAAAATAAAAAGCCGAAGCTAGGGATAGAACCTACATCCTTCCGTGTACAAGACAGACGCTCTGTCAATGAGCTACAGCGACACTGTCGACTCGGATGGGAAAGTCGCTTATGAGCAAAGTGCGTGGAATTCCAGGACATAGATACAATCTCCTCACAATCGCAGCGCGATCATTTGAAGTGCGATCTCACGGTGTTCGGCGGTCGTGTCGGAACGATTTGTCCCGCAGCGATTGATCAAAGCGCTGAAGCCGCCTTGAAGTTGAACTTGCAAACATCGTGCGCTCCGGGAGCCTCTTGTGGCGGATTTCGTGTGAATTCCGATGTGCGGGTTACGGTAATCGTTAAATTCCTTCATTCCTTCCTTCAGTAGACCTCTTTTCGTGTACTACCGTAGCCCCTTGACTATATAACCCCAAGTTTATCTTTCTCCTCAGTGACCCACTCAACGGCGCGCAGCGTGCGCTCTGCTGGGGATAATTACGGAAAGTAGTTTTCACCTTGGCACACGCGCTCAACCGGAAAATATGCAAAGTGACAGAGAACGGCGGCGTTGCTGCTGCTGCTGACCCCCGGAAAGGCGTCGCGCGCGCACTCCATAACGCGCCGCCCCGTTTTCGCGCCCTCGGCGCGCACAGCGTGGCAAAGTTGCGATATGACGACGGCGACGGCGAGGAGGAGGAGGATGCTGTTTCTGTCCACGGGCTGCGCGCGCGCGTTCGGGTTGCAGCGGGTAATTAGTCGCGTGCAGACTTGAGTGGAGTGAGGGCGTGGAGGGCCACAGCGGGGTGAGCGCCGTTAGTTGCGTTGCATAAGTGGTGATGGTGGAGTTGCGTTGTGCGCTGCGCTGCGGGAGGATCGGTCAGGTCGGTTTTTGGGAGTTTGAGAGATGGGCTAATGCCTGTTAACACCTCTAGAAGCCCATTTTAAGCTGGAAATCGAGAGTATTTTGGTCTTGGGCTAGAGTTTGCTGCGCTAGAGCTCATTTTAAACCTTAACCCTCAGATTACGGTAGCCCTAAGAGGGATTTTGGCAATTTTCACCGGATTTAAGCCATTTGAGTCGGCATACTTTTCACGTTGACATCACGGTCTCAAAAACGTGCCTATCAGGCTATTTCTACAGGCGTTTGCTTACGGTATTAGCCTAACCACTAAAATACCATATTTGAGCACATTTTTTGGTGTTTCTGTAATTTCTGTAGTTCATTAATATAAGATTAGCTTGTATAGTCGACTGAATCGCTTGCTCAAAGCCTAATCCTATTCCCAACCAAAGATCAAAGCCTCAAACACTATCTTATCACCCCCGAAGCCCCATAACCCAACCACAAAGATGGGAAAACTCTGTCCACAGTCGCGGAATTGCGCAATCGATAGTGATAAACTGTAAATTTGTTCGTGGATCGTAAAACAACGCGCGTCGTCTCGTGCGAACTTCCTTCCTTCCTTCACGTTGCCCTCCGCTCTCCGCCGTCGCCGCCGTTCGTCGTTCCTCGTACGGTCATCAATCGTGAGGCGTCCTTTCCAGCGCTAGGTTAAGTATTTGCATATTCAGTCTGCGAGCGCGTTGCGTAACGCTAGCGACAGTGAGGGAGGGAGAGAAGTCGAGAGGCGCTGTTTTTTCCGCTCTTTTCTCTTTTTTCTGTTTTGCTTTCGCACTATTTTCGTTTTTCGCCCTTTTTTGTCGTGTGATTTGGGTCTTTTTGAGTAGTATGGCGTGTTTGCTGGTAGAGAGAAGTGAGTTTGGAGTGTTGAAGCTGTCTGAGCAATAGGCGACTGTGTTTTGACCATTTTGGGGGGATTTTCCGGCTTTGCTTGAGGCTAAAGGGATTCGTAGTTGTTAAATCAACAAAAATCTAGCGCGACCGGTCTTAGATTGATCGTTTTGAGTTGAATTCAGCTAAGAATCAATTGCTTTGTCGTTGCTATAATAAATCTAGCCCCAAATCACGTTTTAGCTCATTTTTGAGCTCGTTTTGGCTTGTTTTGAGATGCTAAATAGCTTAAAGGCTTGTATGTCTTAAAGGCTCAAAAAAGCTGTAATTTTGTCCTAAAATATTACCATTTTATCAGTTCGACGCCATTTTCGCATCGCTTCCAGCGCGCATATAACCAAACCCCAGATCGCCCACCTTAATTACGCAATTTGTTGTCACTTCGCTGCCTTCACCACCGCCACTACCGCCGGCCGCTCGCTGCTAACACGATCAAAGCGGCCCTTCAAAGGTCAACAGGCGCTTGAAAGCGAAAAGCGCCATTCCTTGCTTCCCGAGCATCCGCTCGCTCTCCGCAGCATCCCGAATTCATGTCAGAGCATCAGGAGAGAAGTGCGAAAACGCCATTTGATGCCCAAAGAAAGAGACAAGTAGGCCTATTGTAGAACATGTC
>MQUG01004216.1:0-21832 GCA_007213375.1 Steinernema feltiae | reverse complement strand
AAGCGAATCTCAGCGCTGGACGCAAAGCTCGCGAATAGGAACAAAAGAGAGGAGGAGGTCTACAAGGAGCTGGAGACGATCGAGAGAGAACTGCGGGCTTTGGAAGACAAGAACAGAGAACTTGAGGATGATCTGGCTAGAGAAGACAACGAATTTGCAGAGTTGAGGAAGGAAATCGCCGACAATTGAGCCGTTTTTTCTTGTATTGTGTGGTTAACAGTTAAAGTCCTCAGTATCGATGATTTGTAATCCAGATCAGACAAAATCAGACAGATAAAAAAAATACGAAAATCAATAAAAATGCGCTTTGTAATCACTATGGACTAGACTGCTTAAGTGACCAGTGGAGCCAAAATCACCGCAATCAGTCCTCAATATCGCTCTAATTTTGAGTTGACATGCTACGGCGGCGATTCTCGCAATATCCCGTTTAAATCCAACGCTTCCGTCAATTGATCGACAGGGAAATCCGTCGTCTTGACCGTCTTTAGCTAGGACCCGGCTATCTTGTCGCTTTTGGGCGACATGTACACATATCCAAAACCATCTGTTCTCGTACCAATCGTGTAGCCAAGACAGACAGCAATCCGCATCAAATTTTCCACACTGAAGCTAGTTTGGCTGTCTTGTCGATCGCATCGCTTGAAAATGCGATGCCTCTTGCGATGCCTTCTACCTCTCAACTGCATTGCTTCTGACCAAAACAAGACCCATTTAAGAGGCGTTTTCTGCCCTAGAAGCAACAACAAGTCAAGATGAACAACGCCTTCCCTGGAACCAGCGGCCAAGGACTCTCCGACGCTGAGATGGATGCCGCAAACAACATCGCGTACTGTCTGATGTCCCGATCCTTCGATCGACGTCTTGAGGCTGTTCGTGCCGTCATCGCCCAGATCCCGGCGAAGCTCGTCGAAGGAAACGCGTTCATCGCGACGCTCCAGACCTCCGACGCTCACGAAGGCGCGTTCTGCGGATTTGTGGACAACGTCGCTACGTTCCTCGCTTCTCCGCTGCTCGCCTACGACTTTGCCATCCTCAAAGACGACTTCGAGAAGCTCTGCACGATCAGCTGCGTCCTGAACACGGTCGGGAGCTTTGTCAAGCACAAGCGCGAAATGGACGCGAAAGTCGCCGAGTGGCAGACGACGATTTCGGATTTCCGCGATCAGGCGACCAAGGAGAGCGAGCGGATTCAGCGCGACGAGGCGAACATGCAGATGCTCGCCAAGCAACTGGAGGCGATGCAGTTTCAAATCCTGGCCGTTCAAGGGGAGAACAAGAGACTCAAGGAGGAATGCGCGAAGAATGCGCGTTCATGGAATCCCAGCGCGCCAAGAGCTACTGCTTACATGCCATCGGCTCCTAGATACAGTCCAGCATCTCCTAAATACGAGCCAGCATCCCCTTCCTACAATCCAGTGCCTCCTTCCTACACGCCAAGGTCACCTGCCTACAGTCCATCTCCTAACTACAGTCCATCGTCTCCTACCTACAGTCCATCATCTCCTGCCTACTCGCCAGAGCCTCCTACCTACAGTCCATCATCTCCTGCCTACTCGCCAGAGCCTCCTACCTACAGTCCATCATCTCCTGCCTACTCGCCAGAGCCTCCTAGCTACGCACAGGACAACGTTCAACAGCAGTCAGCAATGTCTCCCCGCTATGGATCGGCGGTTCCTTCATCGCTTTTGAGTTCGCAGTACAGTGCGCCGTTCTCGCCTCTTCTCATCACGTCCACATCCCCTACGTTCTCGTCGATGGCACCGCGATCTTCGTACCACGCTTATTCTGAGAGTGATTAGCCGTGTGTACTCACCAACTCCACTGAAAACTGTGATTCGGTTGGAGTGATTTGATGTTAATGTTGATTTGTTGCTCGGCAAATGATAATAAATTGCGTTCTTCAAAATTCCAATGACCTATTTGAGTAGGACGATATTACCTGTATCGTCAATATTGTGAAATAATGAGGTTTTGCAAGTTAGTCAAGTTCCAAATCGCTGTATCTTTGACCTTTCATCGCTGTGGATTCCACGCGTTTTGTCTTCCGTATGTGCGGTTCTTGTCCTATGAGCATTCTGTAGCAGACGTTTGGTAACAGACCTGAAACAGGCCTCCTGTAATGTCTGGTAGGCCAATACCGTAAGATATGCCTAAGTTGAGACTAGAACAAAGCCTGAAGCGCAATGCGAGCCTGGTAAGCCAGTAACGAAAGATTAAAATACGAAGGCAGTGAGCCTAAGCCTATAATTAGGCCTGTTGTGTCCCGTGTTTTGACTATCGTCCCGAGACCGTTTCTGCTCTTTGCTCTCAAATATGCAATTTTTCGCACCTAGCCGCGCGTGTTGCATGCGACGGGTCACATCAGTCTGCTGCTCACCGAGTCGTGCGTTCTCGTTTGCGCTCGCGCCGTGTCGACTATCGATTAGCAATTCGGTCATTTCGATTCGCATATTTTGTTTCCAGATGAATACAGGAATTGCAAAAGTTACCGAAAAATCAAAGAAAGCGGACGAGGAGATGGCTGAGACGAATGCGCAATGGGAATTTCTCCAAGCGTATGTTTGTTTCTCAAATGCCTCCTTAAACTTGCGACTTTCCAGCAACTTAAAACAGATGAGAATGGACTTGGAGCGAGCTTGCTGCCGTATGAACGCCATCGCTTCAACTGGGGGATCATCTCCTGCAATTCTCACCTTAAGAGCATTACGTTCGACGCCCTACGACTACGCCGCAGCGCATAGATCTGAAAAGCTCGAAGCTGAATTTGAACAATTCAAGGCCAGTGTGGCGTCTCGAATCGAGTCTCCCTCACCCGCATATGCTGCGCCCGTTTTTCATCAAGGAGACGCAGACCTGATGGCTATGCAAGGCCTTCGGAATAATCTCTATATGGATCACAAGTTATCTGAGGCCAAAAAAATGGTTGATTGCACCAATGAAGAGTATAAGGAGGCTTGCAAGAAGTTTTACGCTCTTTCATCACCCGGCCCGACTGATGCCGCTTCCTCGGCTCAGGACGCATCCGCTGAAGCTCCCACCGGAGGATCCGTGACACCTCAATTCCATTCGGATTACGCGCTGACAGACGCTCAACGCGAGAAGGCTGAAACTCTTATTGCCAGAATTAACGCGAATTTGGATTCTTTGTCCTCCTCTGCTGCGCCGGCCGTCGAAGAAGGATCCACAGATGTTAAAGCTCAAAATTCCAACGCTCCCGCCGCAAGCAATCGAGCCTACGTCGCAGTTTATAATCCTGATAACGACGTCATGTACGGCCTGATGTCACCCGCCTTCAACATCGATTGGAGGCCGTGCGCTCCGTCGTCAACCAACTTCCAAAGAAGCTGGTCGCCGGAAACGCGTTCGTCCAGAAGCTCAATTCCTCAGCGGCCCACGGAAACGCATTTGAAGGAATTTTGGACGACGTGGCCAAGTTCCTCGCATCTCCTCTTCTCGTTCACGACTTGAAATTCGTGAAAGAAGACGTCGAAATGCAACTCACGATCAGCTGCTTCCTGAACGCGGTCGGGAATTTGGTCAGAAGAGAGCGCGAAGGTGTGATTTCTGAGCTTCGCG
Organism: Steinernema feltiae; assembly: GCA_007213375.1. NCBI lineage: Eukaryota > Metazoa > Nematoda > Chromadorea > Rhabditida > Steinernematidae > Steinernema > Steinernema feltiae. The sequence continues at coordinate 18,253 of MQUG01004216.1, read as the reverse complement.
ACCAGAAGGAAGGCAGAGACAAGGTCCAGGTTCAAGAGGAAGAAGCCGAGAACGCCGGGAAGCAAGCGGAGGAGTCTCAACTGGAAATCCTGGTCGTTCAAGAAGAGAACGAGAGACTCAGAGAGGAATTGGCGCTGAAGGAAACGGAAATCGCTGAGTTACAACTCGCTGCTGCTTCAGTGGCCCAAGAAACCGACCAGAAAACTGAAAGCGATTCTAATATGACAGAGACGATGAAGATTTTGACGAAATTCCAAAATCAAATGGCTCGATGGCCCAGAGCTTCGACTCGTAATTCGCCTCCTTTGTTCTCACCGCTATTTACGCCTCCTGCTGGAGCTCCAGTCCCCGACGTCCCACTAGCGAGCGAAGCAATAGAGGGCGGCGACCTGGCAAAGTATTACTACAACAACCATTGGAGGCAACGGCAACTGGATAAGGATATCGAGAACCTGGAGACGAAACTGGCGGCTCTTTCAATGACTGCAGAAGAAGTGCAGGCAACAAAGAAGACACTCCGAGAGTTGCAGAGAACAAAATTAGGATTGCTTTTCGGCCAGTAATCGTGATCAGTCAGTCAGGCGGTGTCCCTCTTTGTGGACCGAGTCAGACTATTTAATTTATGTTCTTTAAGTTCTTATAAAATAAATCAATGGCAAGTGTGGCAAGTGATCAGGTACGCGCATGCTTTCATGTCGTCTTTTTCTAAGAGTTCCTTGAGAATTCAAAAGAGCAAAATTAGAAGGCTGATCTGTGAACGTTCCGCGGGCTTGTCTGCTGGATTGACAACAGTTACAACAGTCAACAGTTATTGACAACAGAATTATGAGAGCTCACTGTGATCAATCGTGATCAGTCAGTCAGGCGGTGTTCCATTTAATTTATGTTCCCTAATTCTTACTACAATAAATCAATCAGTGATTATGGCAAGCGATCAGGTGCGCAAATGGCTCGATTTCATCGAAAGCGAGTCGTCTCGTCCTTTTCTAAGAGTTCCTTGAGAATTCAAAAGAGTAAAATTAGAAGGCTGATCTGTAAACGTTCCGCGGTCTTGTCTGCTGGATGCTCGGGTATTCTAAACAGTTCCTTCCGCTTCTGTCTTTGTCAGCGGGACGGACGTAGTTGAAAACAATTTTTGCAAAGTTCTACCGTCATTTTTGGGTGGGTTGAGTTGAAGCAATTTCGCGATGTTGTTTCGTAGTTGAAGCACTAATTTGTTTTTACTTCAATTGTACGGCGCTTTTCATTTTCATGAAAATATCTTTTTTCCGCTTTTTACAAAGGAGAATAATGAGTGCGTCATCGAGTGCGAGCCTTTAGTTCTAAACATGGATTAGTCTATCGGTCTTGCAACATTTGCGTAAACAACAAAAAATGGTTCTGGAGGTACGGGGGTTTGAACCCCGGACTTCTCACATGCGAAGCGAGCGCTCTACCACTGAGCTATACCCCCGACGAGTCTACCATTGAGAAATGCGTCTATCTGCCGCCGCCGCCCATTCGCAAACAAAAGAATGTGTGACCGGCGATATAACTGCATTGTCTTCATAGCCAAATGTCGGGGGTATAGCTCAGTGGTAGAGCGCTCGCTTCGCATGTGAGAAGTCCGGGGTTCAAACCCCCGTACCTCCAGAACCATTTTTTGTTTGTTTACGCAAATGGACCGATGGACAAATCCATTTTAGCTCACAATGACGCACTGATCATTGTCCTTACGAACGACGACGTTGCTTTGTAATGACAGCAAATATTTCAATCCTACCAAAAATGTACAAAAACATGACCAAATCAAATGGAAACACCGCAAGCCATGAAGGTAGAACTTTGAAAAAATCGTTTTCATCAAGAAATGTCTTCCGCTACCCATTCGCTTTCGCAAAAACATGACCGACGACATAACCTCAATGTGCTGAAAGCCAAATGTCGGGGTATAGCTCAGTGGTAGAGCGCTCGCTTTGCATGCGAGAAGTCAGGGGTTCAAACCCCTTACCTCCAAAAATATTTTGTTTCGTTTGTAAGCTTTGATGAACATGAACGAGATGACGAAAACAGGCCCATGCGGCGAAGTATGATCTCAGGCGATGTCCTCTAATCTGCCCTTATTTTTGTGCAGATTTAGACTTGGGCCTACTTATCCATAACAGGCTTCGTTGGGCACAGCAGGCCTCTACAGCGGCTAAATGAGACGCGTGCTTTCAGGTCCTGAACGGATAATTCTGTTGTTGCATCGCATCGGCGACTGATGCAACGAGCGTAAGTAATCCGTCCGTTGACCAAAACTGGCGGCCAAATGGATTCCGTTTCTCTGTTCTTCGTCGAATCGGTGCTTCTCTTCAACTGGAACGAGCGGAATCAAGCTGAATTCTCTCAACTCTCCTCCAATTGGGGAATGCAAGCAACCTATCTACTCGAGAAACACACCGCTGTCACCTTGACGCTCTTTGAGGACAAAGACGAGCGGAGGCATTTCTCCTTCGAAGTCCGCAACACTGGCGGCCGCTTTCAGTGGCTCGCCGCCAGTTCTGTTTTCCAGTATCCTCGCCGTCGCTTCCTCATTTCCGAGCTCAAAAGCGCTGATTGGCATAACGCGTCAGTGAGTTCACCGTTGACCGACGCAAACGCCGAGCGGATCAAACAGCTTCTGACGAGCTCCCTCGTGCCAGTGAGCCTTTTGGTGATTACGCATGAAAATTGGAGTTGGCACGGCACTGAGCGATTCTCTGTGATCGTTGACGTCATTCCTTGTGTGCGAGAACTCCGCTGCCACTGGAGCTTTGGCTATTCGAGAAACTATTGGAAGCACTTGTGGCAAGAATCTCGATGTTTGCAGCGACTTTTGCGCAGCGGAACCATTGAGCGATTTGTAGGATTGCAGCCAATTGCATCCGGCGATTTCAATCACGAAGTTGACCTCTTGGAGTGGGCGAAAACGGAACAATGCAAATCGATTGAATGTTGCTGGTTGCAGAGCGAACAGTATCTGCGATTTGCAAAGAAACTCATCGTGAATTGGCTGTCGACCGCACGCCAGAAGGACGTTCAGCTCGTCGTACATCAAAATCTCGCTCAGAAATTGATCGATGAAATTTGCATGCAATTTGAAGGCGTAAAGTGGAAGAAGACGCTCAGGGCGGGACGCAACGAGTACGTTCTATGGACACCGGGACGAGAGAAGAGCATGTTGCTGTCCACCTACAGCGTCCACAGAAACTGCGGCTTAACTTTGGAGTATCAGGTGATGAACAAGATCGTGTTGAAAGAGTCGTGGCAGAGGGTGATAATCGGGTGGTTGAAGAGATGCTTCTGTTCTGGGTTCTGATTGCTTGTCATGTCCTGTCCACAAAAAAATGAAGCTTATTCAACTAGATAATTGTCATATCTCCACGATACGTCCATTTCCGGATGATTACCATCTCATTAAACCACTTGCAACAGCTCTTTAAACCACCCCTCTCGTGTGAGCATTGGTCTCCCAAGAAATAAGCTCTTATCGTGTTCCGTTCACTGACCAAACATCCACACGCACCACTCGTGTGCAAAAACGGCGGCCGATTTTCGAAACAACAACTCGCTCGACGTGCGCCTGACATAAAAAAAGAGTGCAGCGACGAGCATGGGAGGAGCGCCGTCTCTAATCGAAAACAACCGAGCAGAGAAGTGACGCCGCTGTCTTTCAACACACGCGCCTCGAGTCAACACATTTCAAAATGCACATATAAACACAGGAATTCGACCATTCGTGGCTGTCTCTTGCTTCTGCTCTTGCGTTGTCGTGCTTTGCGTCTGATATTCTCTGGTTTTACGATTGTTAATTTGTGAAATAAAGAGGTTATTCATTGAGGTCATTCTGTCTTGTACATCCTATTGGTGTGCTCTCCCAGAGTAGGGCTGAACAAACTGGAGATTAATCCAGAAAATGGCTGGTTTTAACTGAATTGAGATGCGCAGATATGATAGCTCGATCGTGTAAGAGATTGTCTTGTTCGGTCACGAAATGTTTATTGATTATTTCTAAAATTTTGCGTTTTATCGATTGCCTTGAGCAAGCATTGTAGTTCTGTGACCGGGCCTTATATGATTAAATGGAATACCAAGTGGAAATTCAGGGTTTATAGATAGTTCAATCATAAATTGATCTAGATTTTCAGTTCAATTGAGGCGCAAAATAGGGTTTTAACTTCAAATTTAACACCAAAACGCTCATGTTTGTAATTGACGTCCGTTGTCTCGCTTTTGTCTTCGTGCTTTCCGTCTTTCTGTCTGCTTTCTTTGTATTTTTGCATTAAAGCAAAGAACTCAACTCTTCTCTAACTGATGTCGAACTTTGCTGTCCGCCAAGCGGGAAAATTCCAGAATGCGCTGTCGAGTCACAATCTCCCCGGTCTGCAGTGGCTTCTCGAAGGATTCAACTACTACGATACGGAGCGCGTAAAGGAAGTTGGCGCCGACCGCGCTGCGGCCGAGTGGATCGTTCGTTGTGATGGCAAAATCCGCTTCGATCGAATCGACGAAACGTTCGGAGACTACAACGCGTTGATCCAGCGCACGGCCGAGTTGGATCCTCGCAGAGTGGAGGATCAAGTGAAACTCGTCGCGATTGACGCGACCGGCTCCAGCATCACCGCTTATGGCTGTCGTCACTTCAGTAGGCTAGAAATTACGGTAAATTTACGCTTGCTGAAACGCTGCATTTGCAGAAAATCTCGAGAAAATCAAGAACGTCCAACTGATCGACTGCAAGAGTATCCACGACTTCGGTTTGGAGTACATAGGCGATGAAGTCGGCGATCGCTTGGAAATTCTGCACATTGAGAATTGCCCTCGCATTAGCGAATATGGACTTTTGCATCTGCTCAAGTTCAGGTTGGAATAGCGAAGATTCCACTCTCACAGTTACTGGAGTTTTAGGGGATTGAAATCGCTCGTTCTGAAAGATCTCCATCGCGTTCACGAAAGCGACAAAGTCGTTGAGCAGATCAAGAAGGCGCTTCCCGGATGCGACGTTACGTGCGCAGCTATAAAACTTATGTTTAGCATGTATTTTGAGTGATAAATATGATATTTCTATCCCTGTGTCTCTTGTCTAGAAGCCAGCCTACAGGGTGCATGGCAACCAAATTTCGAGCATTTTTAGCATTTTCATCGCCCTGATATCTTTGTTATTCGTATTCCTAGGGTCTTTAAGACTTAGTATTAATATTTATGTTTTTATTGAGTTTTTAGCTTGGACAGTCAGGAAGATGAACAGACGGTAGCCTGCCAGACTTTCAACATCAATTTTTAGAAGTTTTGAATTTTATGGACATTGGAAAGCTCATCGTTCGATTCGTCGCAATACGCTTGCGCTTACTATAAAAATAAAAGATGGGTATAAGACAATACATTGAGCAGTTTTGAGGTTGTTCTTTCACTCTCAATTTGCAGGAATCGCTGACAAAAGCAAATCAAAAGGTTGCTTTCATAGAAGTCCAAAGTGTAATTTTCAAAAACCACCTTTGAAGCATTTGTTTAGAGTTTAGTTTTGAAAACAGAAGATAAATTTAAGTTTCAGTGCAATCTTCAGAAGTTGTGACCGATTTTACCCGCTTGCCCGGTGCTCTGGCTAGGGTGGACGTGGCGGCGCGTGCCAAATTTGTTTTACGACATTGGATCTAATAACTTTGCGTTTTGTGCTTTTCATCGCGCATCGTGTACACTGCATCGGGATGCGATCCCATTGAAAAGAATCGCTTTGAGACCGTATTTTTGCACATTTCTTTTGACACCTGAACGCGCATCTCTTCACACAAGCCGACGCTATTGACGACGCACACGGGAAAAGGTCGTCAAAACATAATCTGCTGCTTGTTCGCCAATACCTACGGTTTTTGGCTTCCAGCTTCTCGCTGCATGTCGACGCGTTTTTGTTTTGTTTTTCACGTTTCTCAGTTTATGGCGTGGCTACTGGCACTGAGAATAAACCCTAATTGTTTCACGCTTCCATACGCTTTTGTATTCTTCTTATTGCCATCGTGCGTGTTTACGAAGACAGAAAAATAGGACAAATTTCAGGAAACGCGTAAGAGACGACTTAAAATGGAAAACTCAAAATTGGGCAACCCAAAGATGTCCGTTAATGACCAGATTATGGCGTATGAAATTGAAAAACAGCTCGAGCATTTGAGAGCACGACATCAGAAGCTGCTCGGTGAGAACGCTCCGGAAACGGAGCCTCAGAAGTACGTTTAATTGTTTCACGCTTGTCGCGTTGTGATCCTCTCCTGTCGGATCGTTTCGAGACCGCAAAGAAGCGCATTGTCTTGCTGTCCACACGCCGACGCGCTTCTTTTCGCACAGACCGCGCGTGTGCGCATGCGTTGCGTAAACTGACGGTCATCAAAAGCTGTGTATGTCGCTCGCTGACCTCTTGTATGCGCAATCGATGCGCATTTTGTTTTTTACGCTCGGCGAGCCAAGAATTTAGTACCTGGCTAACAGGGCGTCTGCTATTCACACGCGTAAACTTCAGTCGTGGCTAATCATACCGTAATTGGTTTAGCCTCAGACTGGTGGTCTAGCCTAGATGCTCGCTGATGCGCATTTTATTTTGTTTTTCACGCTTTTAGGCTTCTGATGCGGCTAGGGATAACAAGAAGAAGAAGCTCTTTCAATTGTTTTAGGCTTCCATACCGTCTATATTCTGTTTAACGATGTGATTACTTGAATGGCACCTGGTCCTAATGCGCTTAGACTTCATTCGTGGCTAACCATACCGTGACTGCTTTAGCCTTAAGTTAACTGATGGTTTACAATAGTTATTGGCTTACCAGACTTCGTAGAGCAACGTTTAGATGCGCTTCACCTGGCGCCAATTTCCTGGGCGGCGCGGCTCCAAGCGACGAGTCGTTGGCGGCAAGTTAATACGTACGTGGCTACTTCTAGCAAAAGACTTGTTTTTTTAAAGATTGCAATGGTATGCGGTTTTAACAGATGAGCCTCGTAGTTGCTATTACGCTGAACAAGATGCTTTTAGGTCTAGACAATTTAGTGCAAAGATGAACTATTGCTGCTAGAGCTGCCTGCAAAGCTCTAGCTCAAGTATTGCGCTTGGAGCAATCGATTCTAGTCAGGTGGTGTAAATAGATTGAAGACCATTTTCTCAGCCCATTTCTTAATCATTTGTGTCCCGCCCACGTCTTTAACGCATTTCTAGATGTTTCTCTTTTCAGGTCGGAAGCATCGCAGATGAATCCACAGCAAAACTACAACGCCTTTATGGGGTCCTGTCCTCCACCTGCCCCTCCACTACCAGCTGCTCCTGTGCATGGATCCTACGTTCATGGATCCCACATTCCACAGCCTGGACCTTACAATCTCCTGCCTCAGAACGTGTACTACCCAACACCCACTTACAATCCGTGCTATTTCGGCCCACCGGCTCCCCAAAGACAAATGATGCCGCCTCCACCTCCACTGCATCAGCAGCTTTACGCGCCTCAACAGTTTGCTCCAACTGGGTTTGTTCGGCCAACGATCGACCAGGATAAACGGGTCAATTGCAGACCTGAACGCTTCTCTGAAAATCCCACTGGCACTCCGAACGCGGCTATGCGCGAAGCCGCTGATTCGCGGTTCCGCACAATGCACGCCCTTGGCGGATTCTCCAACCCTCCGATGGCGCCAATGCCTCCTACAGTACCCCTCAGAAAGGGAGAAGTTGGAATTCCTCTGTTTCGGCAGGCTGATGTGCGTCTTCTTGACGCTCCAACTCGGTTTGTGCGACCATCGATCAAACCAGTTTAAAGACGATAATTTCAGACCTGAAATTTGGGCCGCTGCTAAGCGTGAAGCCGCTGATCGGCACGCTTTGCGGTCTTCTGCGGCTGCTCCTCAAGCAACGAGCGCAACTCAATCGGTTGCCGCCGTCCCGCAACCACAAGGCGGTCCGCAGTTGTCCCGTGGAGTTTTAGCCGATGCCCTTGCCCGGGTCTCTAACCTTCCGGCGGTGCCATTGCCTCCTGCAGTACCCTCTAGAAAGGGAGAAGTTGATTATGTCTCTGCGTACCATGAGCATTGCCAACTCCAACTTCGACAACATCGAAAACAACAACTGCAACAAGAAGCGCTGCTTTCCCACTATCAAATAATTGAAAATCCGGCCATGATGATGATTCCAGAAGTTAGGCGTGAACGGGAACTCTACCATCAGCACCTGCTGCAAGAACTAGATCAACTAGAGGGTGTTTTTAAGACTTCGTTAGCCCTGCCATCAAATTCTGCATCCTCCACTGACGCAGCCTCTGTTCCAAACGCTCCCTTTGGCTTTATGTGCTCTCGTACCGCCGCCGCCCCTACCCAGGCTCAACCAAGCGAAGCTTCCAACTGTGTAGCGCCACAAGCCGACTCCTCATCGTCTACCGTAGTCTCCACTGAGGCGGAGCAACAGGCTTCTAACCAGGGAAATATGACCGACTTGAGTGTGCGGTCAAACTCTTCTCTCTCGCGCTGTCCTACCGTATCGTCCAGAAACGTACGACACTCTCCGGAGCTCTATGTCGAAGTCGAAGCGGCAATTGATCGTGGTTCCGTCAACAGTGGACTTCAGGAATATCTGAATTCGCACAACTCTTTCAACGACTCTCTCCTCGACATGATGACCCCAACGCTGCAGATCAACGCCGCTTCTAACGAAGAAAACGTGGAGAATTCGTACGGTCTCGAGTCGCCCGCCTTCAAACATCGATTGGACGCCGTGCGGAACCTCGCCAACCAGATTCCCAAGAAGCTCGTGGCCGGAAACGCGTTCATCGACGCGTTGAATTCGTCGGAAGCGCTGGACGAGAATCTCGCCAAGACCGTCGACGACGCGGCCAAGTTCCTCTCGCAAATCATGATCCACTTTGGCGTCCAACCCCTCATCCAAGAGCCCGAACTGACCATGGTCTGCTGCTACCTCAACTCGATCGGTCGATTCGTGAAAATCGAGCGCGAAAAGCAACGCGCGATCGATTCGCTCAACGCCACTTTGGACGAAATTGTGAAAGTCGTCGAAAACGACCAAAACGTGGCGGCGGAGCTGAGCGCAGCGCAGGAGAAGGTCACTGCACTGAGCGAGGAACTGCAGACGACGAAAGTGAGCGAGATTGACTTCCGCGAGCAGGCGACCAACATGGCCGCTCTCAACAAGAAGCTCGATTTGATCCTCGCGGGCCAAACGGAGGAGAAGAAGCTGCGGAACGACCTGGCGGAGCGGGAGAAGGAAATCGCAGAGTTGAAGAAGCAGCTGGAGAAGAAGGAAGCTCCATCGCGTCCATTACCCGTCTTAGAAACTTCTCTGTCCTGCTCCGGACCGAGGCCGCTTAGCTTCTTTGAACTCTCAGAGTCAAAGCAGAAAGAAGCTCTAAAGCATTATTTCTCCCGAGCCGCAGCCAGATCTCCTAGCTACATTGAAAAGCCGCCGGTTCCTCAACCACTGACAACTCGAACAACAACGCGAATTCAGCTCCCGAACATTGCGAACCTGACGCGTTCTCCCATTCCGATCTCCTCCTCGTGCTCTTCTGGATCCTCTTCTCAATTGTCTTCTGAATCTGAGGGAAATTGATTATAATTGAAGATCTGTTGTGGTTAATTCTTAATTTGTGTGGTTTTCAAACGATGTTACAAAAAATGACCCATAAAAAACCAATTTGAGCAATCAATCGTTGCCTTTCTCTCAACTGTCAGCCGGTGACCATTATGTTCTTCCTTTTGCATGTGCAAGAAACTGAAATAAACATTAGAATTTGTGCTCAGGTGAGTTCTAGAGTAGCTTGAGGCTGCAAAACAAGCCATTTAGAGTTTGAAAAGACCAAAATGAGATTTCCACCAAAGTTGCTCATTTTCCAATCTTCCTCAAAATAGTGGGCGAAGGCTAAGGAAGCAAGGTAAAGGTAGGAAAAGAGGCTGAATTGAAACATGGATGTGTTGCTAGCACGAATTTGAGCCGTTAAAGAAGATGAACCAGAAAAGACAACCCACGAGTCGGCTTCTTTTACGAAAACACCATCAGATCGGTCTAACTCGAGCCGAAGTTTACGTGTTTGGCTAGAAAACAACGAAAACAGCTAGATAAATTAATGCAAAAAGCTTGGATTCTGAAAATTGCATCGGCTCGATGACGACAGCTCCTTGTCGAGACGATCCACGAGTCGATAATGGAGCCGGTCGATCCGGTCAGCTGGGTTTCCAGCTCGTTGTCTGCCTACTACAGTCCAAAACATAAATCGTTGAAAAATGGCAAAAATGCAGCCGATAGGCAGTAAACTGCCGACGTTGATCACTTGGCCCTGCAAGGCGATGCCACTCACTTTGCCTTGACTAGTCATTGATTCAGTGGAGCCATTTGCAATGCTTTTACCACCCCAAGCATTGCTTTCATTCCATCATTTAAGATCCAAAATTGAAGCCTCACCCTACGCTAGCATGAACACCGTTCCCTACATCTTCTGCGACGCTGTTGCGACTCTCCTTGAAGATCTCGACCACGCGAAGGAGTTTGTGAAGAGCGCCTCCACGCAGCCCGGAAAATGGAAAGCGGCGCTCAACGATCACGTCACCAATCGCCGGAAGATTTCTCTGCAAATTGGCCTAACGACAAAGTATTCCTATAGTTTTGTTGATGAAACAGTAACCGGCTTCTGTTTGGTTGGGTTTGCGGATGTTCAACAGATCGCTCCAAAGTTCCTGAAAATGTCCGGCATCGTCGTGTTTCCAAGTTCGGTTCACAGGCCGTGCGCAGTCGAGGAGTTCGATAGAGTGATTCGCTTCATCGCTCCGTTCATGATCGGCTCTCGACTTGATTTCTACAAATACATAGAGGCTTCTGACGATCATTTCGCTCGGATTCTTGCACCGCTGGAGAGGATCCCTTTACGCACAGTTCTGGGTCTTGATTATGGTTGCGTAGAAGAATTTGAGAGCAAACAGATGAAACTGGGCTATTGGCACGACCAGTGACCTGTTCACTATACTGTAATAACCATCTTCAACAATAAACATTCTTTCGGTCATTAATAGCATAATGAAGGTATGCGGTTCATGGTGCAAGCATTCAAATTTTCGAAAAAAAAACATTTATTGCGTTTTCGCCTCTTTTATGTTTCATCACACCGCTGTCAGAATCGCAAATCAGCGTTTTTTGGACTCTTTTGCGGATTACAAACACTCGAATGAATGCAAATCGCGTCTCCAACGCTATTTTCGGTCCCCTCGCCTGCGTGGCGCTCGTTGGCGACCGCTCCCCCACGCCCAGAGCGCGCCTTTAAAAGGCGCCTCCGACGCGAATCCTTACTTTCTCGTCGACAACGATGTTCCGCGGATTCCTCCTTCTGGTGGGTCCTCCGTCCGCTCCCCGCCGCCTACCGTAACCCGCTTTCAGTCGCTCTTCGTCCTTGTGGTCTTCGCCGACGGCAACGGAAAGAACCCAAAGGACGACGGCAAGCACGACAACGGTAGCGCAGTCGGCGTTCTCCTCTCAATGACGCTTTCTAGGGCTTCACAAGGGTCAGAACAAGTCTGGACAGAAGCACTCCGGTCAGTCAGGATCTGAAGAGGCCCATGGGCATCACAAGGGTCAGAACGGCTCTGGCCAGAAGCACTCCGGCGAGTCGGGATCCGAAGAAGCCACCGAGGCGTCCACCGCCGCCCCCGAAGAATCCGCGTCTCCGTCCGCCAGAGGCGTCCACGCAACTCCTCGTACGTCCTCTCCCCTCCCCTACCGTAATCCCTCCTTCCCTTCAGCCTGTCTCCCCAACGAGCTCCTGACGACGTGCGGCGGCTGCGAGGGGACCTGCGCCGAGGAGAACGTCGTCTGCACGGCGGAGTGCAAGCCCAAGGGCTGCTACTGCTTCCCTCCGTTCGTCCGCGACAACGGCGACTGCATCCCGCGCGCCCAGTGCGGCCAGAGCACCACGGCGGCCGTTTGAGCGTCGATTCGAGTCGATGACGGTCTGATGATGAGATGTTGATCACTTCGAATAAAGTGAATGCGCTTCTGAATCTCTTTCTCTCAGTCTCTGATGTGTATTTTCATCGGTGTCCGCTCATTCATTTACCACCTCACACACAATGAGTATTTGCGCTCAATTGGATTTGATTTCAACCGCTGCTTTCGAGCTTCAGGTGTGAAAGTAACTCATTTGCTTCGCGACTTTCACCACTACCATTTCCAAATGAGTCACAATCGGGCTAATGAAGGAACAAAGCAGAGAAAGTCGTGTTTTTGAGAAAAATGAAATTAATTTTTAAAGCAAACAACGTTTCACCTGTTGAGAGCACCTGGTAAACGTTACAAGACAGTTTCATTGAGAAACTCGAGTTTACACTCTGGATCCAAGCAATAGTTTGGTTCAAATGGAAGACCTCTTTGGATACTTTATAAGACACCACAGAACCGCTATTGCAGAACGTTCTTGACAACGCACATCTGTTTATTGATTTCTAACATTGACAGTGAACAGAAACGCCGGTTTGGCCTTTAAGACGCCATTCGTCCCTAGAACGTTCGCCAAATACGCTACAATCACTTTCCTAACCGAATTTCTGTAACAACTAAAGGTGAGAATGCAAGTAATGTGGAGTATGCTGCAGTGACTCAACGCAATGAACGTGCAGACCACGTAGGTTAATTGCGCGTGCTCCCAGTGGCGAAACTGAGTGCAGGCAAACTTGATCATGCACGGAAAACCGGCAAAAACAATCGGAATCAGCGAGAATACGGTCAAATTCCATAGAAGAGTGCGTTGTGTTTTCGCTGGCCTCGTGGAACCGGTGGATTTGTGATTTTTGAGTATTCTCAAGGAGAGCACAAGCAGGACAAGAGCTGTGAGGATGACGAAGCCAAAGAAAGAGATGACCGACAGGATGAACAGAGTACCAGCATTGCCTGCTGGATTGAGACAGGTTACGGTAGTTCTGTTGATTGAAGCGGGAAACGTTTCAGGGTAGCTAGCAACGGGAATAATCCAGTTTTGGAACAGAAAGACGTAGGCAAGAGAGACAACAAGGTGTACGGTAATACAGGAGAGGTATTTCCATTTTCGGCCAATCTTAGCGATTGTCTTACTGTAGGCAATGACCAAATAACGATATGAAAAGATCAAAAACAGTCCGACGGCTTCATGCTATCGTACATGGCAGCGTTACACGCTGCCATGTACGATAGCATGAAGCTGTAGCGGCCGAGAAGCTCATTGTTGAACAATGTCGACAGTATTCCATTGATGCGGTAGCAGGTGTACGGTAGGAGAATGAATAGATGCGATGACATCCATGCGATGTTCGCCAAATAGTTCCAGATGATGACGTTCAACAGAAATCTCGAAAAGCTGATCATGCTCTTTGGGGTATATTTCAGGATTACGGTAACTGTTAGAACTACTGTAACGGTTGAGCAGCCAGTGAGAAAGTAGAGAACGAAATCGTAAACGGCTTCCAGCGACCACATGGCAGCAAAGAGCGGAAATTGAGAGTGAACAATTAAGGCGAGCGGTTGGTTGCGGCTGAGGTGTGAGTTGGCAGACAATCAAATCATTCTAGGTCAGCAGCAGCTGTCTTGAATTTTGGTATTTAAATTCAAAATAATAAATTTAGGCGTGCGCTTATGTTTTCAGAGCAGATTCAGTTTGAGACGAATGAACGATTTTTGATCAGGAAGAACAGAGCGAGCATTCAGCGAACAATGCCTCCCCTCCCTCCACCACGGGCAATCAAATCTCTTTCTTCAAACACATTGGACTGCAGGCGATTGTTTTGACAGCCAAATGAGTCTTGTTCTCCATTGCTTGAAGGCATCGTTGAAGATCGGAACGTGAACCTTAAAGCCACTTCAGCAAAGCTATTTTACTGATTTTCGTTCTAGGGTTGCACGCTCGTTGGAACCGTTGGACATGCGTGGGCGATCAAATCGTCGAAAACAAGACCTTTCTGTATCACCTGCAACGCTAATTTACAACGCAGACTTTTGACGCGTAATTTGAGAGCGGAGTGCAGAGACAGATCTCTAGTTGTCGTAGTTGACCTCAAAGATTCCTAAAGTGTCCTATATCCTACACTAAAGTGAAAATAAAAAAAATATATGCAAATCGTGGTGGGACTGCGTGGCTTTTACCCTCGGACACTAATACAAGGAGGTTCAAAGGCGCATTCACTTTATTCGAAGTGATCAACATCTCATCATCGGACCGTCATCGACTCGAATCGACGCTCAAACGGCCGCCGTGGTGCTCTGGCCGCACTGGGCGCGCGGGATGCAGTCGCCGTTGTCGCGGACGAACGGAGGGAAGCAGTAGCAGCCCTTGGGTTTGCACTCCGCCGTGCAGACGACGTTCTCCTCGGCGCAGGTCTCCTCGCAGCCGCCGCACGTCGTCAGGAGCTCGTTGGGGAGACAGGCTGAAGGCAGAGGAGGGATTACGGTAGGGGAGGGAGAGGACGTACGAGGGGTTGCGTGGACGCCTCTGGCGGAAGGAGACGCGGATTCTTCGGGGGCGGCGGTGGACGCCTCGGCGTCTTCTTCAGATCCACTTCCAGACTCGCCGGAGTGCTTCTGGCCAGACTTGTTCTGACCCTTGTGAAGCCCTAGAAAGCGTCATTGAGAGGAGAAAGCCGACTGCGCTACCATTATCGTGATCGCCGTCCTCCTTCGGGTTCTTTCCGTTGCCGTCGGCAAAGACCACAAGGACGAAGAGCGACTGAAAGCGGGTTACGGTAGGCGGCGGGGAGCGGACGGAGGACCCACCAGAAGGAGGAATCCGCGGAACATCGTTGTCGACGAGAAAGTGAGGATTCGCCGCCGGAGGCGCCTTTTAAAGGCGCGCTCTGGTCGTGGGGGAGCGGTCGCCAACGAGTGCCACGCAGGCGAGGGGACCGAGAATAGCGTTGGAGACGCGATTTGCATGCATTCGAGTGTTTGTAATCCACAAAAGAGTCCAAAAAACGGCGATTTGAGATTCTGGCAGCGGGGTGATGAAACACAAAAACGAGAAAAGCGGTGTGATGACGAAATGCCTAGTACAGTTTAGGTAAGCAACTTGTAACGTTGGGCGTGTTGTAAGCGTGAAAATAGAAGTATTCTGTCCCCACTGCTCTGTTGCAAGGCTTTGTAAGGCAAATCACAAATACAGAATTGTAAAGATTTCACCGCTCTCGTCACTGCATCAGCAGCACGATCAAAGGAAAAGCACCAGACGACTGTGGATTCAGGAAAAGTTTACAAAGCAGTGCTTCATAGTCATCGAAGCGATGCGGTCGTACTAGAAATGCTTTTCACACATTGAAACTTGCATGAAAGCATCAAATCCCATGAAATCTAACCTCTCAGTCTCCCGACCCCGGCCGCACCATGGACGCTCTTCCCGTGCTGTTCTACAAAGCGACTCTTTCCTATTTCGACGGTTCTCTGGACGCCTGCTCGCGACTCGAAGGTCTTGTCGGTGAACTCGCCTTGGATCTTTCCAAACAAGCCTTTTCTCATCACATCTTTGTCAACAACGGTCGACTCGATTATCAACGATGTAGGTCCGCTAGCGATAGTTCCGAGATCGATTATGACGCCGAGAAGATTCGCTCAAAGTACAACAAAAGAACGGTCGTGGTCCTCCGCGCCAGCGGTTTGGCCTACGAAACTGATCCGGGAATGATCGAGAAGCTGCAGGCAGCGACGAGAGGCAAGGACCTGACCGTAGCGTTGGAAACCTCGAACATCTCAAACGAATTGGAGTTGTGGATCAATTCCCTCAAAATCGGTTACTTCCACATCAACACCGGCATCGCCTAATTCAACGGATCATCGAGCGAATGGTGAAGAAGAAGACGCTCAACAGCATCGCTTTCATGATCGACAAACTACTCGAATCGGCTATAATCGAGCTCCTCGTAGCCTTGTTCAAACAGGAACAGTTTCTTCGTGTACGTCTTCCCGCAAACTGTTCCTACGTCATGGAGGCGATGAGCTGTTTGATTCATTCCTGAAGAACGCATTCCGCGCAAATGGCGGGAAAACGCGTCTGCTTCAAAAACGTCTTTGTCGCATTTCTGCGCACCGCGAATTTTGGATTCGTCGACTGCACCGAGGAAGAGGAACGCTACGTGAGCACCCTCTACCCAGTGGGTCAAGGAATTCGGGGCAGATGGTTGGCCGGGCAGACTTTCAGTGCTTCTGTGCTAAGAAACAGGAATGGACATGCGATCTACTGGCTTTTCCCGGAGAACGAGGCGGCTAATAACCTTGTTTTGTTTGATTAATCTCCGTTTTTGTGTTTTGTGTTAACTGGTAAATCTTGCTCCACACGAGCAGCTCGCCTTTGCTAAACGCTAAGATAGAAGGAGGGGCAGAGACAACGGAAAGGTAGAGAGGGGGAGAGCGGTATCCAAAGCAGGGAGAGAAACAGATAAAGAAGAAGAGAAAGAACGAACGTGGTTAGTTGGAAGGACTATGACTGCGATAGGCAGAGCACATTAAGCTATGCAGCTAGGTCAATTGAGCTTGGCGCAAAGCATAAGCTGCGTTTTTTTAGAAGTGTTCAATATCAAGTTCTTTTGGCATTGTATCAAAAGGCTTTCAGAAGACAAACGAGCCCAGATGATCGGTGTCGTAGATTCCAACGCTGTACTTGATTATCACATGACGAATGTTGCTCCCTAGAAGAGACTACAAGTATAGCCGAAGTAGGACGATTGGTCAGCGACGCAGACGTATTCTTTTCATTGCTATTAAGGATGCTTGTAGTTTTTGGCTTTGTAAGATACTGCATAAATGACTATGACTCTGCACAGCTGAAGCTGACTGCGATAGTTGTTTAGTCTAGTTTTATGACTTGCCGGCCGTGGTAGGCATTGTAGAGAGCGTCAGGCGGTCATCGGCGTCCAATCCGCACGGACCGGACTAGAGAGAGAACTGACTGAGCCCTAACCATGCTGGTCACAAGAACGCGCAGACCTTGTTCAGGAGCTCTCTTTTTGCGATAATTTGACATTTATAAACAAAATGTATTTATTACCTACAATCGTCTTCAACAATCACTCAGTCAGCGAACACAAACGCTGTCTTGTACGTCAGCCTCTCTCTCACGATACAAAAGAGTTTTCCTCCTTTCTGGCTCCTCAAAACATAGCTCTTCGAGTTGTTGTTCCAGTGGACTGCAAACGGATAGAAGCGTTCGGCATCACGCTCGGCGTCCTCCTCAAACCCGAATTCGTCGAGAAACTTCAAATCTACAAAGGCGATTTGGCAAAAAATCTCTTTCCCGACCATTCCTTCCGAATTCTCGCTCCAGTTGGCGATGATCTCCTTGATGAAGTGAAGGCCGTTTCCGCGGACGAACATTTTGTGGAATTGATTCTGTTTGAGGAGATCCACGAGCATCTGCGTGGTTTGGGCGTCGATTTCCACGTGATCTGCGATTTCCAAAATGTTCAAAATGTTCTTTCTTAACAGAGATTCCATGATCCTCGGAACGTCGCCTTTGATCGCAGCGCACAATTTCAAATACAAAGCTGACTGAATTGACTCGAGGCATTTTCCGATTTCCTCGCTGATGTATGAAGATTTCAAGTCCAGCAGCACATGCCTTCCACGAGCAGCGTTGACTACCTTCTGCAAAGCTACCGTATCAGTGGAGTATTCCCATTGACCGGGTGAAATGATGATTGCGGTGTAGCGGGGTTGCTTCCTGCTTGTCGCCGTCACTTCGATGAGGTGACCTTCCCAGTTGAAGAAGGCTTCGATTCTCAGCTGTCCGTTACTGATCACCACGGAATGGTCGAACCCTTTTTCGTAGGATTCAGAAACGATTTCACCGAACAGACCCGAAAGGGTGCGACCAAATAGCAACGCCTTCTTGAGGTCGAAAGAGGAAACAACGCGCTCGAGGAAGAGCACAGGAACGGCGTTCATCTTTGGGGCAGATTCAGCGAGAGCGGTTTTGGTCAGATCAGAGATGAAATGAATTCAGGAATGCAATCACGAGAATATTAATAGAAAGAAACGGGTGCAGATGCGATGCAACATGAATGAAAAGTCGTGGTGGGACTGCATTGCTTTTTGCATTAATTCGCTGTAAGATTTGCTCAAAGTGCAACTGCGGTGAAGCAGAAACTCGATGAGCAACGTTTGCGACACTTTCGTTGCGATAACACTGCCATCGGACACTGAGAGAAAGAGATTCAGATGCGCATTCACTTTATTCAAAGTGATCAACATCTCATCATCAGACCGCCATCGACTCGAATCGACGCT
>MQUG01004214.1:0-45074 GCA_007213375.1 Steinernema feltiae | reverse complement strand
TTTTGTTTGGGCTCCCAAACATAGGTGCAGTGGTGCTCGGCGCAGATTTCGATGACAGAAGTGGCGTGTGTGGTTTTGATCTGGATTCCGCCGCGCACACAGATAGTGCTTACATCACCCGATCGGTGGTGGGTGATCGGGTCCTTCTGCGACGTGTAGGCCGCCTATCTTTCGAAACTTCCAGGAGCGAATCGGTACGTAACCCAGTTCGCTTCGTAGTTCGATGAGTTCGTTCTGCGGGAAGTAGCAGAACCGACTTGCAGTCGCGCGACACTCGTGTTGATCGCAAAATCTTGACGATCCGGTGACTTCTTGGCCCTCTCCTAGGCATTCCATGTCTTCTTCGGTCAGCTGGAGGTGTCTCAACTCGAGCTGGGAAACCAGGTGTTTAGCTCCATCTAATAGCTCGATTTCTGCCATCGTGATCACCGTCGGTGTGCTGGTGCAATCTGGCGATTCTTCTCCGATTGAGCAGAATTCTGGCTCAAGTGACTCAAGCATTGCCTTGGTTGAGGAGTCGTCTTTCGAACTTTCTGCTCGTTGCCCGTCGTAGAAGCTACAAAAGCTATTTTCTGGGCAACTGCAGGGCTTTCCGCATATTCCTTCGCCGTTCATGGGCTGCAGATGTTTTCCAGTGGGACACGTGACGAGGTGATAGCAGTATTGACCGTTCGGAAGGCTGAAGACGGCTAATCCCTGGGAAAGGCACTTCTGATGATGAACGATGAGGTTCCAGTTAGACGCTATGTGCGGTTCGCAAAGCGATTTTCCCGACGAAGAACAGGAAACACAAGCACAGAAAGCAAGGATCAGACAAACTTGAAGGTAGCTCGACCACGATCTCTCCGGATTGACAAAGGGAACATCTCGTGCCTCCGGTGGTTCAGCTTTTGATGAGGCATAGAGAGATGTCGGTTCCTTCGTTGTCTCGGTGATTTCATCCGGAAGACGGTTGGGTCCTTGAGGTTGGTCATCCGTGAAGTTGTTGTCGCTTTTGCGCTCTTTAGAAAACTCATCAACGACGATTTGGCGTTTGTGTTCCTTGAAGACATCGCGATGAGGCCACTGATGACAGAGCAAAACTTCGTCAGAAGGAGTCATGTCAATGATTGCTTGGTGAAGTTGCTCTCTGATGATCTCGCCGTTCTTCGAATTGCGATTGAGGCAATCGTTCAAAGACTGCTTCCGATTGGCTTCAACGTTGGAAACCATTGGCGAATCGCTGTTCCGCGGAAGAGGAAGTTCACATAGACTGACGCTCGGCCGTTCGAAGCGTTGTTTGGCCAATTCGTCGTCTTTGGCGTGAAGTCGTCCGTGATCACAGTGCTTTCAAGATTCCTTGGCTGTTCGTGGCATTCCGTTACCATCATTGTCGTAGATGCGGGGTTTTCAGGGTGGTTTTTTGAGCGTTCGATCTTTCCTCGTCCGGTGACGAAGTCTCCCACCTTTGAGCGGACGACAGTAAAGCCGTTGGGGAGAGACGATGTGATGTTCGATGAACAGATCTTCCAAAAGACGTTGTTGCCGAGTAGGACGGATGGTTCAACGGTCTGCACTTCTGCATCAGTCAACGAGGCAGTTAGAACTCCGCTGTGTGCTATTTTTGGCATTGTGTTCGCCGAGAACACCATTGACGCGCCATTGACTAAGCGGATTCCAAGTTCGACCGTTTGCGAGTCAAAGCTGGTGGGTAACCCTCCTAGGCCTCGGACTGAGAGATGAGTGGGTTCACCCGTTGGTAATTCAAGTGCTTCCACGACCGTAGTTAACGAGTATGACCGTTGGATGCCTGAATCGAGGAACGCGTGGCATTCCAGCTCAATGTCGGGGCACCTTGGGTTAAACAGCTTCACTCGGTCGGGAGGACGTCGTCATCAGAGGAGTGAGCGACTAGGGCTACTGCTTCTCCGGAATCGTGGATTTTGGGGGCTACGTGCGATCGTTCAGTCAGCTCGCATCCAGATTCGCTCTTGTTTGGACAAAGAGCAACGTTGTGTCCCTTCTGGTGACACAGAAAACAGGGTTTGCGACTGCGACAATTGTCGTGCAACGCTTTGAAGCAAATCTCGCACCGCCCGATCTCTTGGAGTCTGCGTTTTCGATGTGCGAGTGTGGGGTACGTTGCGCAGTCGGAATGCCAGTGGGAACCTTTGGAATCGCAAAAGATGCACCACGGCTCGGACTTCGGTTTCTGCTGTTTGTTGACAGCAACAAAAGCGCTTGTTTCGGCCATGAGTTTCTTCGCTGCCGGGTTTTATGACTGTCGATCGTCTTTTCCGGGGGTTTTGGCGAGATTCCTGTGCCGGTCGACGGCTTCTCTCTTCTCAACGATAAGAAGGAGCTGCGTGATGAGGTCCGTCATTTTGTAAGGACCAGTTTGAACGTCGAGGAGCTCAGAAACAACTCTAGCCGGTAGTTTAGCGTGAACGAGCTGAGTTGTCAGTGCGTGATCGGGATCCTCTCCCAGGTCCATCAGTTGGCGTCTAATCGTGATAACATTCTCCACAAACCGACGTAGATCGGCTGATCTGTCCGCGCAATGTGAAAGTTGCGTCAAATCGGCATAGAGCTCTTGTTTCAAAACCGATTTGTCTCCGAATCTGCCCTTCAACAGGTCGAGTGCGATTTGATAATTCCCATCGATGATTTCCAGCCCTGCGACAACCGCGAGAGCATCTCCCTCTAAGTAACCTTTCAAGTACGTTAACTTCTGCGCCGCAGAAAGTGACGTGTTTGTGTCAACCGCCGTCGAAAACGTCGCTTCAAACTCGCGCCACCCGCGTCGATCGCCTTTGAACGGTTTGATCGTGATTTTAGGGAGGGCGACTGTCCGCGATTGCGCGGCGGCGGCCTGAGCGACTGGCGGAGCGACGAGTCGGAACTCGCGCTGTTTAGCACGCAGAAGGTCGAGCGCTTCGTGTTCGTCGCTAACCACTTCCAGAAACTGACAGGTCTTGGTGGTGAAGTTGTCGTAGACAGCTTCCTCAGCGGTAAGATTAGCGTCCTGTAGTTGCTGCAGATAGATCGTCCAGTTCGAGTGGAGCTTGTCAATCTGTCCGATGGTTCGTTCGAGTTTGTCAATCAGACTCGCAAGCGTCAGTTCTTCCGCCGGCGAATGTGTTGGATTCAATGCGTTCCACGCTTTGACTTCGTCGTTGTACTTGCTGAGGCGCGTCTTCGCGAGAGCGATCTGACTGCGGTAAGGACCAGACATCTTCAGATGATCTTTATCAGCCTAGTAATGATAATACGGTGTGACGAACGGAGGGACGGAAGGGGCGAGGTTGATGGTCAAGTGAAATGCTCCGGGGTAAATGGACGGGTTCACGAAGTTGGACGGAGTTGGAGCGGGGGAGAAGGTTCCAAGGGGGATCCGGTTGAGGGGGATCGGCTCAGGACGAGCTGCTTCTCGGAGGGGAGTGGGTCGAAGGGGGGGAGGAATTGGCGATTGGCGAAGGGGGGGGGGAGGGATCGGCGAGCGATGGAGGGGGGAGCGGCGAAGTGTCGCTTCACGTCGCAGAGGCGACGATCGACGAGAGAGTGGCGGTTGGCGAGACGGAGAAGTCGTTCGGCGACTCAACGGTTGGCGCGTCGGCGAGTGACGTCGGGAAAGCGGCGGCGATGGCGGACGGCTCCTCGCAACGGCTCCTCGCCGCCATCCACAAAGCTTTCAGAAGCCGTTTCGGAGAGCTTCCGCCGGTTCGCTTTAGGCTGCCACTCATCGGGCTGCTGCTCGTCCATCGAGCTGCAAAACAAGTACATACAGGTATATTCACGAGATATGCACAAGGAATTACTCTGTTGGTGGCCGTGCATCCGAGCGTCTTGTCGTTCGCCGGCCGAGGGCGACTCGGCATCGCGCGTCGTTCCAGCCTCCATCGGTTAGTGCGACTCGGTTAGTATGAAACCAGCAGTTGCCGCCAGCTTTTCCACGCTAGACTGACAACCAGGTTCTTCTGGGTTTATAAACTGCATCCCATCGTAGACGCATGTGGGGTCGGCGTTGTCCTTTCAGGAGCGTTTTCTTTCTCTTTGGCGATGGAACGGTAGACGAGTTGGTACTGAGGAGCGTCGCTGCGTATTCCACGTTGCGTGTGCTTCCCTAGTAAACAGTTTGTTGTTGCTGCAATGGATCACTTGATCTCTGAAACACCACGTTCACTCACCAAGTGTTGAAGAACGTTCTCGTTATGATCGGCTCAATCGATGAATCGCAATTGATGTGACTTTGCGTTTTCCGTGAATTTTGGAGAATTAATGCAACTCTTCAATACAATGCGATTGAAAGGACCTCTTCTCACGCTGCGTTGCAGAGACACATTGCTTTCCAGTCAATGTGCTAATGCTGAGTCAATGCTCTCCTACAATACGAAATTGGTCCTGTTGTGGGAGGTCGCGCAGCTCAGGGAGGATAAACGAGATTTAGAGTCTCTTGAGCGAGATTCTCTTAGCAATCGCGTCAGGAACCTCTTCACGGCACATTCCAATCGACGAACGCCCTACGAGACCGTACGCCAGGAAACTAGGCAAAGCACCCTCGGCTATGCTTAAGTTCAGCTTATTGCGAAGCGTTGTATTGCGATCTTAATTTTAGCTCCGGTTGTCAAATAAATAAATAAAAATAAAATGTGGAGTTTGTGAATGTTAGCAGAAGATTGATTTGGCTAACGAGAGCTGCAGCGTTATTCAAAAAAAAAATGAAATGCGCGCCGGACAGTCGGTTTGTGCGCGGAGACTCATCGCCTAATCGATGCCTCAATTTCGTAGTGGAAAGCAGCGGATACACGTGGAACCATTTGAATTATGTAAACTGTAGCCGCAATATCTTGTATGAAAGAAGCATTCGCCGGTATTGAAACACCAAAGAATTTTATTTCAAGCAACTGGGCAATATCACTGTGAGGCATCGTGTAGATCTTCCCAGTCGTGTTCCAGTTCCCAATAATTCACTGAAATCAAAACTCCGCTGCCTTTGTCACAAATTACCGGTTGGAATCTTATTTATGGAGTCCGTTATGATGCCGTTCCACAGCGTTCTAAACGTTCGTGATCTTCGCCCTTCTAGATTGTTGGATTTTCAAAGTTGATCCGCGTTCCAAGATGATGCTGCGTGGAACTGCCCTTGAGGAGGCCGACGATTGGAGGGCTGAGGACGTGTAGTGGAGGGCTGAGAACGGGCAGTGGAGGGCTGAGGACGTGTAGTGGAGGGCTGAGGACGTGTAGTGGAGGACGTATTCATGTCCACATGCCGTCTTTAGTCGCAAGATGAAACTGTTGAGGACTTTCGTCCTCCTTTGCGCAAGCGAGTTCCTTTGCATTTGCCTTTGTCTGCTGCGCAATTTCCGCTTGGGTGGCAGTTCGAATGAATCGGCTTTCCTTCTGTTCTGTCTTCCTTCCTTGAGCAACACTCAAATGGAACAAACAATTCTAAAAAAAAATTGATTTTAAAGTCGCAATCACGCAAACCAACATTGATTTGAAGGAGGTCCGCGTGCGGGGAACGAAACGTGGAAACGCAATCCAAGTTTGATGGATGCGATAGGAATTGTTTCACTGAATTTTGGAGAATAAATGCGGTTTTTCCAATACAATCACTTTAACACTGCGAGTTCTGTTCTCACACTGCACTGCGCGACACGTTATTCCCAGGAATGTGCAAACAACGCAAACTAAGGGTGTGAGTTCGATAACTACACTTGGAGGCATGCAGTAACTGACAAGTGGACACATAGGTTATTTCTATTTCGAGGCTTCAGTCAGAGCTGCAGCTCACTGAACGGCTCGGGCCCAGTAGGGTCGGACTGTCGAGTTTATATACTACAATCTTCACGGTTATAAGTCATTCCGGGGAGTTGAAATCGAGCATTGTGGGTGACGATCCGAGGTGGTTCGCGTTGGAGTTGATCGGCTGGTCGTCCGCTCGCACATCAAGGGATTCAACGTGGCCTTCAGTGCGATCTGTAAACACCAAACCGCCAATTCCCTAAACTAGATATTGGAGTTTCACGGCCGTCACCGAATCATCATGGGTGTGAAACCTCCAGACCCTTTAAGCCGCAGGATGCTTCGAGCAACACAACTTTGCATTCACACGGCCTGTAGAGTTTCTTCTATCGCCTGGTAGCCAGAATGTGCCAACGGGAACATGGCAGTGGCGAGCATTGCATTTGCAACTGTGAATCTCGGTCGTCAGGTGCGTTGGGCAATGCGATGCCTCTGAAGGGGCAATCACACATTCCGCATGATAAATTCTACGCATTGACACGTTCTGAAGCAACCTATGCGGCCCAGTTCAACATGTTCATTTGCTGAATTCTACAGGAAATACAACAACAGACTCTGCTGTAAGGTCAGTTTGGAGCTCAGTGGAGCTCCATATTGCGCGCTTGACATGACGCTTGACATGAAAACAATTTGCGTAATGGATTCAAAGTGAGTTGACCACATGTTGTTAAGTTTTCTGTAACTTTTTTGCGTCTATCCTTTCTCTACAACATCCAAAAACTACTCGAAAAATGACAAATTCGTTGACAAAAGATGTTTAGCCTCGTGTTCAAAATAACAAATCAACATGGAAAAGTCGCAAAACGCTGCTGCGGTTGATTGAACCGTATTTCGATGAGCTGCGACTCCCCAGTCGTCGGGTTTCATTTGTGTGTGACCGGCGTCCTGTCCTTTGAGAGCTCCAAAAACTGCTCCATCCATTTTTTCGGACGCCCTTCAAGAACGTATTCTTTTGAGCACTCCTGAAACCGTTTTCTCACCCCGCTTTAGATTGACTCCTCAGCAATGTCGTCATCCCGGCTGAGATCGAGGCGCTCCGGGCTGTGCAGGTCGCGGTCCTTTGAAAGCACCAAAAACTCCTCCAACGATCGATTCCTCAGCATTGAGTTCATCCAGCTGAAAAGCTGAAAAGCTGAAAAAGAGCTGAAAAGCGCCTTTTTGTATTCGTGATTGTAAAATGGTCTAAAAGGTCATCAACTCAACTCACTCAAATCAAATTACTGTTCTCAAAATTCAAAAGTGTTGTCTAGCCTGGAAGTGACTTACTTCTCTGGTCAGCTTCGCAATTGCCGGCGGCAGTTTGTTTCCTGCCGGATTCAAGTAGCGGATGGTCTTCCAAACTGCGAAATTACTCACTAAACATCAACATAACTTTAGCCTCATTGTCCAAGCTGCTTACGGTCTGTGTAGCCTCCCTTCGCCAGCCTTTTCATGACAGTTTCCAAATCGTTGCCGATCCTTCCTCCCAGATGCTTTGCATGTTTAGCGCGAGCCTTCCGCAGATCGGGGTACTTTTTGAGCTCCTCAATCAGCACCAGAACGCCTTCTTCTCCGTACTCGTTCAGGAATGTTTCTGTTTCGGCGCGAACCATCTGAAAGTGTGGAAGTTGAGTCTAAGACGCGCAAGCACAAAATACACCCTGAGAGGACTCTCAAATCACAGAATGAGAAAAGGATTACCTCTATTCAGGCTTTGTGCTGCCTTTTGATTAAAACGATTCAGACGGATTGTAGAATTTTCCGTGATGAGAGTAGTTTGGGAGAACTTGTCGATTTTCCTGCTTCACGGAAATGCTGAAATTACATTTTATCCCATAAGAAAAGTGAATTTGTTACCTAGATGAAGGAGTTGCAAGCAAACTCTCATCGTAGGGAGCATCGCTGTTGCCGTACAGTCCAAGCATCTTAGCGGGTGCAGCTGTTTTGTCGACCGTTTCCAGAATGGAGGCGTGAAATCGGGACCTGGCGCCAGGAGTCGCCTTCGCTTTAGACAAAAGCTTCTTCGCCAGACAATCCTCGTCAAAACTCTCCAGCAGGTCCATCGTCACGCTCGAGACATTTTTATTGATCATGAACGCCATCAATTCATTAATCAGCGTTTCCGACTTCATCGCATACATCTTCAGCAGGCGATTCACTGTAACAATGCCACATAATAGAAAGAAAAAACCGTTTGTAATACTTACCGCTCGCTAGAATCTTGTCAGTGTCGGCCTAAGCGAAATTGTACGAATCGATTTCGAGCTCAGCTCAAGCGTTTCAACTGTAACCGTCTCCGCCATCTGAAATTAAAAGCGTTTGATGAGCGATGCGCAAGTGAACAACTATTTGAACAACTAAATTGACACGAGTTGAAATCGCCATTTTCGCGGAAAAAACGGAAAAGTTTCGGCGGCGATTATCAGGGTAGGCGGCATGTCCTCTGGGTAGGTCGCACGTAGAGTGCGTGGAACGGCGGAGCGAGCTCCGACTGAGCTCGAAGAGCGACTCCTTGTACGCGTCGGCGTCCTTCGCCATGAGGTCCGACGTCTTCACCGTGCCGACGCGTTCGCCAAACTTCATCACCAACTGCTTGAACATCGTCGCCTCCATTTTCCTTGTTCGCAATCTGTCTCAACCTTGACGACCTCTCGTTGACTCAACACACTCGATGAATGGAATCAGAACAGAACACAAAAAAATAAATATAAATGGATTGTTTACGTCCGCATCGAAGACTTTCGCGTAGCGAACGCTAAATTGACAGTGCACGTTGTGTCTACATTGACAGTGACACGTTGTGTCTGCCTGAATTTGACCATGAAGTAGACGGTGTATAGAACGACACGTGGAACTTGCGATGCATTGTATTCGCCGTTCAGCACTGAACGCGATCAGTCTGAGGAGAATCAGTTTTGCATGCGGTGATCTCATTCAGCTTGCTTTTCTGTGGAATTTGATGTGTGCGCTTTTGTCTTACTATACTAGATGTTGTTCTATATCCTCGTACAATTTGTATTTGTAGGTGATACTCAACTGTACTCTTGAGGATGTCCTCGTGGAATTCATCGTCGGATTTGCTGGAGAACAGCGTGAAGGATGAGGACTCGTTCCTTATCAACTCTTTGATACCAATTGATTCGTCCTCCACGGAACTGAAGAAGAGAGACGCTGTAATGCCGACGCGCGCTTACACAGCCTCCTCGGAACTCCAGAAGGATGCCACAATCGCCGACTTAACTCGTACGCTGACTACTCCCAAGCTTCATAATTTTCTGTTATTTTAGAGCGCCTGGATCTACTCAAACGGCATCACAGCGACGGAGTCCTGCTCAACGCCGAGTTAGAAGATGCCGTCGAAACCCAGAATCGGCAAATCGCCAAAATGAAGAAAGATATAAGCGATCTGAGGGATGCGCTTAATCGTGTTCGCGGTGAGCGAGATGAACTCCACGTTTCACTTTCGGAAGCCGAGAAAAACGTCGCTGCTATGGATGACGAATATGAGGACTGCGAAAAGCGGATTTATCAAGCTCAAAAGAAGTCAGCAAAGTGCACCTGCAGCCAGAAGTAACGAGCATTGTCTTCTCTGTTGCGTTCTGGTTGCTTTATTTGATGCGATGCTCGCGACTGAATGGTATTGTCTTTGCAAGAAACCTGTTAATTAATAAATTATTATAATAATATATAGCGAACTAGACGCTAACGTCGTGCGACTAGTATAAATATTCCTTGTCGTTGTTTGAGCGCACTACTGTGCTGAAATTACGAAAAAGCATAAGTTTAAATCTTTAAATCCGATTAGTTGAATGCGCTCGTTTTTTATTCCTCGGTTTTATTTACTAGCGCGCTGATTTCTTGACGACATTTCGCTCATTAGTTGCCCAACGACGACGACGACGACGGCCCGTCCACCAAAGAGAGCTCACCAAGACCTCCGAAACCAGCAAGAGCCCAGAAACCCGCGACGAAGACGCGCTCCATCTCCCAACCGGAAGCCATCGACGTATCCTCGACACTCGCCCACATCAGCCCCACCGACGCCCGATCCTCGAAGTCGCCGTACCGAAGCCAAAGGACCTCATCCTCGCGATCGACGTCACTGAAGACCTCGAACGAAGCTCTGAAGATCGCCGACGAAGATGATCTAGTTATTCTTTATTGTATCTGTAATATCTCTGTAACGCTGTAGTAAAATTACCATAATCCCGCGTGGCAAACATTAACAAGGCGAGCGCTAGACATCCAGCGGAGATTTTACTTTATGATGAATCGTTAACAAGGAAAAGGCACAGCGAAGCAAGTTACTTCTACATAATAACGCATTTCGACGATTTCAATTTAGTTTTAATGTGCTTGTCAACTTCCTCACATTAGAGTTTCTTGTTAGCGAGGTTTTTCTCGGCTTCCAAAAGCGTAGCGCGGAGTTCTTCTTGCTCATCGCGAAGGCGATTCAGTGCATCTGAGGGCGGTGTTGCAGGAGAGCTCGTAGGATCTACAAATACAAATTCCAAATACAAATACAACACCTTATTTCTTCTTACCACAAGTGCATTTCGAGAGCATCAGATTGATCTTATCGAGTTCAATATTGTTCTCATGCTTTTTCAACATGTCACGCATTGAAGAAATTCCTTTCTGGGCGTCCGAAAACACTGCGCGGAGATTTTCTCGCTCCTCGCGAAGACGAGTCACATCGTCCTTCAGGCTGCTGAATTGTGTTTTCATATTGTCAACCTGACGACCCTTGGCTTCGACGGCCTTTTCCAACTTGGCGTTGCGCAAGATTCCGTCGCTATGGAGGAGTTTCAGCTGGTCCAGGCGCCCTAAAATAACAGAAAATTATGAAGCTTGGGAGTAGTCAGCGTACGAGTTAAGTCGGCGATTGTGGCATCCTTCTGGAGTTCCGAGGAGGCTGTGTAAGCGGGCATGATAGCGTCCGATGATAAGTTCTCATCTTCCACGCTGTTCTCCAGCAGACCGTCCGACGATGAGATCCCAAGCGAGGACATCCTCAAGAGTACAGTTGCGTATCACCTACAAATACAAATTGTACGAGGATATAGAACGACATCTAGTATAGAAAGACAAAAGCGCACACATCACATTCCACAGAAAAGCAAGCTGAATGAGATCACCGCATGCAAAACTGATTCTCCTCAGACTGATCGCGTTCAGTGCTGAACGGCGAATACAATGCATCGCAAGTTCCACGTGTCGTTCTATACACCGTCTACTTCATGGTCAAATTCAGGCAGTCACAACGTGTCACTGTCAATGTAGACACAACGTGCACTGTCAATTTAGCGTTCGCTACGCGAAAGTCTTCGATGCGGACGTATACAATCCATTTATATTTATTTTATATTTTATTTATTGATATTTACCATCGCTGCTTCTGCCTACCATTGGATAACGGGTGGGACTATCAGGTGTAGAGCGTAGACTAGCCGCAAAAACCCCCAAACGGGGGTTTTATATAGCGTCCAGTGTGCTTTTGATCTTGATTTTGCTTTGTGCAGAGAGCGCAGTGATAGATGATCCCGCACTTGCAACAACGCCACTGACACGCAACAATAGCGCTTGCAAAATGCAAAATTGAGATTTGTGATTTGAGATGTGTAGATATCTGGACCGTCTGATGTCAGGTCCTTTGTGACGGCGCCATTGCAAGCCCCAAAGCGACAGCACCATCTCTAAGCTCAGCTCGCAAGCGACCGCGCCATCCCAGCAGTCGGTATAACGGCTATACCAGAGCGAGTTATCACCGTGTTTTCGAGTGATATCACCGTGTTTTCGAGTTTTTCGTAATTCTACAATTCTCGCTTTCAGATGGTCTTCAAATCCGCGATATGGTTTTACTTGTGGTCGAGCATGGGCATGGACGAAAACTGCGACCTTGGATGTATCATCTCTGCTGGCATTGCAGTGCTGCAGGTAAATTATCATCCTTTTTTTGTGTTCTTTAGCCGTTGCTGCAGCTTTCGATCGTTCACCTTTCTTATTTAGGTATTAACCGTGTTGTTCTGTCACTGGTTCGTATGGATTCGATCACTGTTGACTTATTCTCACGTAAGGACGAATTTTGAGTTTCTACGTGCATAAAAATATCTTTATTATAGATTCCGGACGCTACGAAGGTTCCCTACAACGAGTGACGCCAGTTCCTAACAACGGTTGGGCTGAAATCGTCTCTCTGGTCGTCTCTCTGAGGAGAACAAAGTTGAAAGATGGCGAGTTGAAGCTGTGGTTCGAGTTTCAGAAGGTCCATTATACATATGACGCTGATAGGAAGACTTTCCGATCATTCGAATTTGATGTTATTAAGCCGATGCGGCACTTCCAAGAAAGCAAAGGTCTGGAAACCGATGAGGTTATTGAAGATACGCGATTGGAATTGGGAGATAATCAGTAAGGCCGTAAACTTGAATCAGTTGGCTTGACATTACTGCTTAGGATTTCGTGTACCCGTGCCTTCCCGTGCTCAACGCGCCCCTTCTCATTGCCGCGCGATTCGGCGCGAGCACTGTCTGGAGAAGCGGACAGCAGAGAAGTGAGAGTGATTTCACTGTGCGCTGCAGACAAGACGTTTCTGGCGCGGTGAGAACTGACAAAAATTGTGAGCGATAAAAGTGTTTTCAGAGATTTCATGTTTGCGTGTTTGTCCATCCGCCATTGTTCGTCGCAGATTTATTAATTTCATGTTTCTTTCAGATGTTCGCGTCGGGCTGGCGAACGGTATGTTTCTCAAGCAGCACCCGGCTGTTATGTATCAACATTTTTTTTTAAACATCTGCTCATTATCGCTTCCACAAGTGCTCTGAAGCTTTTGCCAGCTGGGCAGCAGCGAGTTGTTCGATTTTTTGAACGTTGCGAAACTTAGAAAGTTCAGTTGTTGTTTTCCAATTTGTTTTTGCATT
Source organism: Steinernema feltiae (assembly GCA_007213375.1). Taxonomy (NCBI): domain Eukaryota; kingdom Metazoa; phylum Nematoda; class Chromadorea; order Rhabditida; family Steinernematidae; genus Steinernema; species Steinernema feltiae. Next base: position 32,391 of record MQUG01004214.1, on the reverse strand, counting down.
TGTTCCGTGAATTGCGAGTGGAAATTGATGCGCTTCTGGTGATATTTAGGCGTTTTGCGCTCGATTGGCCTTAGTTTATATATTGATATTACGAGATTCAAAACTGAATTCTGGGAGTTTTGCGATTCTGTGAGTCAATTCATTATGTGATATGGTCGAAAATTGATATTGAAAGGCTGTTGAAATGTTTTAGGTTAAATTCCTACCGTAATCTCCTCCTTGAGCACTTTGACCCTCGACAAACCCACCGCGAGGCTAATTTCATGCCTAGCCATCGGGGTGAACTGCGCCACAGCGACTCTCGAGTCCAATTTCTCAATTTCCATCGAATCAACCACGTTGGAGACGAATTTCTTTGCCAAATCGTGATTTTTCGGTCCGACGTTCGCGGTGCTGTCGAGTATGAACAGCACGTCTACCGTAGGCCACGAGCAGCAATCAGCGCAGAGGGCGACGAGGGCTAGAACCGTCGTCCAGACGCACAAAACCCGCATTCATCGAGAATCGTATAGCGGCGGTGCGGCGGTGCGGAGCGAGGACGCGGGGAACACTGAAACGTTGCGACGCGCGTCGTTGGCCCGGGCGACCTGCGGACATTTTCGACATTTTCGGCGCACTTTTGGGATGATCGTGTGTGTGGTCTTGTGGTCGAGTGCAGATGGAGGGCGGGCGGCTGACCAACGAACACTTTTTAGTCCGGGAATGGAGTTTGGACATACGCAGCTGATGGTTACTTAGGGAGTGTGTAGATGTTGCACCTAGAAATCGATGTTTAGCTTATAAAATCTTAAAGAATTGATGAATAATTAAAGGGACACGGTCATTGATTCAAGACAGACGCAGAGAAGGCTGAATATTTGCCATTTTTGACCCTCACGACCTAACTTGTGAAATCAGAGTGTGAATTGGACTATGCATCTGGACAGACGGATCTGGTTTTACTGGAAAGTCACTCTTCTCGGCGCGATCTGATTACGATTTCATGCGACCGACAGGTCGTCGGCGTTCATTGCAGAAATCGACTATAAGCGACCATTTCAAGTGATTCTGATGACATGAGCGGTCTTCTCGAGCGACCCAGAAACACAATTTTGTGCCTGAATTGAGAAACGATGAAAAATCGCAATTTGTTGACTAATCGAGGACTTGGCGGTGGGCGCCGACCACTCAAATCCTGTGGTTCCTTAGTTCCTTAGTTCATACTCATTTAGCACGTTTTTGACAACAAATAACCCAAAAACAACTGAAATCCATCCTTTCAGCAGCCAGGATCACGTTCTTCGAGCTGCGGTATCCGTTTGTCCGTTCACGTTAAAGAGACGAGTCAAATAGCATCAGCTGACTGAACAGACACAAAAGTAGGCCAAAATTCAATTCATTTGGGCTTACCAGCATTAGCTCGCACAACAAAGACAATACTGGAGAATTCTGTCATGAAAAAAGATGGCTGAAAAGATTTAAGGCATATTTTGAAGCGTTGCAGGGTATTGCAATTGTTTGCTGTTTGGAGGTTCAATTTCAATATATTCAGGGCATTTCCATAACATCATTCACGTCAAAAACGTCAAAATTTGCGCAGATATTAAAGAGACGAGTCAAATGGCGTTTAATTACTACAGTTTATCTGGTATTCCGGTCTCAATAGCGCTGCAGACTCCTTTCCAATGATCTAAAAGGTTCAAACTCACATCAAAGAACATTCTCGGCACGCGCTGTTCCGTCGTCCACTCTAAAACTCACTTTCCTCACCGCAGTTCGATTTTTCAATTACAATTTCCGTTGTTCGGCCACGGGCGCCGCACACGACAGGTGGCCGGCCGCTCACTTTGAAGCGCGCGCCTCTAAATGGCCCTCCCTCGCTCCATTCGTCACTCAATTCGCACTTGAAATGCGCGGCGCTTTCAGCTTGTTGATCGTTCTCTCTTCTCTCCTCCTGCCTTCGGTCGACTCGCACAAAACGCGGCATTCCGACTCGAATTCCACGCATCTGCGTTGTTTCTACTGTCGCCACTCGCGCCGAACAAAGGATGTCGTCGAGGGAGTCGATCAGGATCCCGATTGTCTTAGTTCGGAGAAGATGGGCCACGAAATGACCAGAGTTTGCTCGGCGAGGGAGAGCTATTGCTCGGTAGGCTTGGTATTTGTGGTTTTCAGCCTATTTTTGGGACTTTTCAGTCGGCCGTGACGAATCTGAATGGACTTTTCGTTGAAATCAACCGCGATTGCTCGGAAGGATGCGAGCCTGGGTGCTGGGAGCACGGGTTTGGCTTGTTTCATACTCTTTGTGTACGGTAAGTAGCAGTTCAGAAAAAAGCCTGATCTGGGAATGTAAATTTTGAATTTTGAGTAAAATTCGTAAAAATTGATTTTTCCGTGTTATACAGGCTAATATCGACGCTGTTCTAGGCTTTTGCAGCTCCCGGCACAAATTCATATCTAATCAAGTCATTTCAGATGCTGCAACTCGTCGCTTTGCAACGATTTTGACAAAGGACCCTACTACAAACCACTCTCTGCAGAGTCCATATTCAGCTCAACTACAGTAATCTCGTTGTTGCTGTTCGAAATATTGGTCTTTAATTTTGTCAATAACATGTAAATTCGCACCCTCAAATAACCATAAAAACATAAATATGACTCGATTCAACACTACCGTGGCCGTGGTTTATTGAAACTGCATTGGTTCAGACAATCACTTTGAGACCGTTTCCGGGTGGTTCTCTAACAGCCTGAAGTCAAAGATGCTATCAGATAACTGATCTTATGTCAGATGGCAAGTACGACAGCTCTCTTGTCCTCTTCCCGTATCCTAGACGCCTTGGAATAACAAGGATGCCGTAGTTCCATCCTCTCCTGAGCGTCTCAAGCGGATCTCAACTGGACTCCGAAGGCTGTGTCGTTGTTGAGAAGCCTCATCGTCATCGAAACAAGCTTCCGCCTTATCATTTGTCTGCTTTTTAGTTCAATTAAGTATCAAACTCAGCTATGAACGGTCAATATTGCCAATTTACGTGCAAATTCAGACAGCAGGGTGTTTGTTATTAGACAGCCTAAAGCAAGCTTCTCATCTCTCCTGGTCAGCTCTTCAAAAAATTGCCAAAAAATCCAAAAATTCAAACAAAAAAAGATCTTTTGACGTCATGGCCGTTCTGGAACGGAACGGCGCCGTCCTCCCAAACCACGCGACCTTTGATTCATCAACATTCTTCGCCCTGAACGTATCGATTACTCAATCAATCGCTGATGAAACAGCACGTGATCGACGGCGGGCGCGTGCAGCGCTGACTGGTTTTGTTTATTGCCACAAAAAGCGCCGCCGTCTTTTGTTTATAAAAGGCGATGATTGCGAGCGAGTTAGAGCAAATCAATTCGGCAATGGAAATGCTCGTCTCATCGGTGAGGAACTGATTTTCGCCCTTTTTACTTGATTTTTTGCAGATACTCGCCGATCTCTTGCTGATCAGCGTTAAATGCGGCCAAAACGAGCAATTCTACGCGTGTGGTCCGTGCGACAGCGTCTGTGGCGCTGATATCATGTGCGCATCGTTCTGTCAGCCTCTCGGCGGATGTGGATGCGTTCCAGGTAGATTTCAGGCCGTTTAGAAGGGTTAGGATGGGTTGTAATAGATCAACATAGGTTAACTGATTGCTTTGAGTGCCTGGAATAAGCTTATGGTAGCGTCAGATGGATATTTTGACCTTTGATTGCCTCTAAGCAATCATTTAAGTAAGAATAAGGTGTCTTGAAAACAATGGAGTCCTACCGTAGCCCTCTAAAACACCTAGCATTGTCCCGCCATTCTGGGTCTATTTAGGCTACGTCCGGGACTCCAATCGTCTGTGCATCCCTAAACACACCTGTTCTAACAGCACCACCACTTCAACCGACCCTCCTACAACCCCAGAATGTCCTCAATTCGAATTCTTCACGAAAAGCAGCAAATGCGAGCGGACTTGTGAGCGTCCTTCCCAGCGATGCTACAAAATTGGCTTCAGTGAAGGATGTCGATGCATTCCAGGTATTATAGAGCTAAAATCTCATTCTATCAACTATATTCTACCGTAGGATACGTCCGCAACGCCGAAAAGAAGTGTGTTCCTGTGTCCAACTGCATCAAAGCGGTTTTTAATCGATGATTTGGTTCAGAAATAAACGTATTTCGTGTGCGTGCGTCCCATTCTAGCACGGTTTCAGCGCATTCGGTTGCAAATTCCAGAACCTCGCCTCTTTCCGGACCGTGTACTCACTCCTTGGGCGGGAAAATCAAGAAATTTCAGTTTTTTTTTTGGCCATTTTGAGACCAATTGAAGCAAACAACATCTGAATACGGTATAGTCTATTTCTCGCAAATTTGTGCGCAGGTACTGTAGGAGACTGCACGTTCCTCGCGGCAAGACCAAAACTGTTGTGACAGAATCGTCAAAATCGCGGACTTAAGGATTTTCCGCGAGGAACGTGCAGTCTCCTACAGTACCCGCGCACAAGTTTGCGAGAAATAGACTATAGATGTTGTTGTCTTTTTCAACGTAAAAACGTAAAAAAAACCGCCATTTTCGATCCTATCGATGCTTAAAACGAATCTCATAGCTGATCTCACGTCTGCAAGGCTGGCTGCAACACCCACACTTGCCTGAACATGCGAGCTTTCCCACATGACGGTTGCCTTGCTTTCGACAATTCGCATTGCTTCTCAAACACATAAACACGCGTTCAATTGCCCAGAATCGCAGTTTCTGGCGCCGCAATGGACTCACTTCCCATCGACTTCCACGAGCGTGTCACCGCCTGTTTCTACAGTAACTCCTTCCCTGCGTGCACCAAAATCTCCGGATTCTTTGGCGCCTTTGCGCGCAGAACCTTTGACAATTTGTGGCGCAATACGATCGTAATCCAAGACGGCCGAATAACGCGGAATTACGTCTTCCCGTACCACCGTACCATTTTCGAAAAACTCGAAAACCGCCAAAAGAAGTACTTGAAGAACGTCATCGTTCACATCCACGCAGGCGACGAGGAATATTCCGCTCGATCTGCTGCCGCCCTGCAACAGATCTCCGAGTATTTGAGCGACAAATCGACGGTTCTGGTGCTCCACACGACGAATTTGAGCGCGGAGATCGAAGAATTCATCGGCTCGCTGAGATCGATCAACCTTTTGGAGTTTTCAACTACCGTAACCCGTCAAATGGAGAAGATTTTGACGAAACTCGTCGACAAGAAGATTCTGAACTACCTACACTTTCACGGAAAGCAGCAGTTTTCGCCCGAAATGACCGATTTGGTGACGAAATTGATGCGACAAGATCAGGCGTTTTGTCTCGAAATGCACGACAACTGGAAGTTAGAAGATGTGGTCGCATTCTGGGAGGAAAATTGCGAGAAATTGGCGGGAAAGCAGGTGTGGTTTGAGGAGAAGGCAAGGGATTTCGGTTTGTTTGGCTTCAAACAGTGCGGCAAGCGAGAGGAGCGCTATTTCGATCGACGATTTCCGTTCGTCAAGAGCAACTGGAGCGCTACGGTGGACGTTTTCGTACGGAGGAACAAGAACGAGCGAGCGATGTACTTGGTTATTGATGCGGCGCAAAGGATGGAGAATCTCGTTATGTTCGATTGAGCGGAATTGATAAAAGTGATTTGCACGGTTTTTAAGCTCCTATTGTTGCAGTTGCCAGTGGGGTTCTTTTTGATCTGGGAATTTAAAAGAGCGCTTTTGTAGTTTCTTGAATCAGAGATGTGATGTGGCTGAGAAAAGCACCTAGGCACGTGCTCCCCAACTTCTAAGCCAAAGTCGACCGGAAAATCACGAATTTTGATCGATTCTCGACCATTCAGCCACAATTCTGTGTTTTCGTTGTCGTTCCAGACCAATTCGAGGTCGCGAAGAACGCTTATGCCGTCAGGATCAAGCAAGACGGCCGGAAATAGCCACAAAACTGTCTGATAGCACTGTAAACTGCATCGTTGGCTTCAGGCTGATCGTTTATGCTATATCCAGCACCGCTTTCGTCGGCATTGATGAGCTGAGGTACACGATGGTAGAAGTTTGAACAAGAACTACCAGGACCTGTTTTAAAGTCAAAACATCGACATCACGACAGAAAATTCTACATTAAACGGGCAGTAGTACGGTAGAACATCCATAAATATCACATTCATCATAAAAGAACATTAAAACACGGCATTCGGCATCGAACGTCACTTTTCACTCATCGATCTGCCCTTTGCGCGCCTATCTCGCCCACTAATCTCTCCCTATTGATCACTTCTGACCCGCCGCTGCAAACTTGGCGCTTTGACGGCTGCGGCAACCAGCTGGCCTCCTCGCAGCCTTCAAGTGTTGTATTGTTGCAGAGGCGGCGGCAATATGACCCTGTGGCGACCATCTAACGCGTGCGGCGCGCGATATGACGCTCCCTGAGGGACGATTGCGGGGCGCGACCGCCGCCGTCTCGCGCTCCTCGTGTCAATCTGTCGATTCCGAAATCTCGCGTTGCGATTGTGTTGTTTTTCGAGAACCGCAGATAACCGCACGCGGAGAGCGGTTATTCGCATAAATCACCGTCGGAGGATATATGGATGAGCGCGCGAGGGGTTGAAGGAAGAGCGCCTTGAAGCGTAGCGGAGTCAGAGCACTCGACGACGGTCGGTCCGCCGGTTGCGAGCGTTGTTTTCTTGTTGAGTTTTCGTGCTATTTTGGGCTTCGCGCGACTATTTGTCTTCCAGTTTTCCGCTTTTCAGTCGTTGCGAGACGCGGGAGAAATGTATTTGCGCGGCTGGAAGTTGGGAATCTTGTCTTCAAGTTTGATTATTCATTCCCACTTGTTTGCGATTCATTTACTGGTGTTGCTAGCGTTGGTAGTCGCGGTGAGAGTCTGCAGATTTGTGGTTATAGAATTGAAACAGTAAAGACAATCATAGGTCGCTTTTTGGTACTGTAGTTGCGTTGTTATCGTCCTAAAGGGGCACGGGACACGGGTAACAGTAGCTATTTTCTGGTCGATGTTTCCGACCATTGCGTTTGATTCCGAGGGAATAGGCGTTCATCGCGACTTTCAATTGGTCTAAAGCTGAAACGTTGCAAATCTTCTGACTGTCTTTGCTCGAATTCAATCGAGTCAAAACATAGCTGTAGTCACAAGCACTAGATTGTTCTTGACCAGATCGATTTTGGTGATCGAAATTAGTATAAGTAGATGAGTATTTGTTTGTTGAATAGAACGGCTTCGGTTATCCTCGAATTCGACAATTAGCCTTTTTTCGTTCACCGAAATTTGAGCTTCTCTCCCATCTGAGCGCAATTGTGGTAAACGCAAAAACAAAGAAGATAATTTGTCAATCAAATTCCGATTGATTTTGAGATTCGAACACACGAAACAACTTGTTTTTCACTCAACTATCTGTGAAGAACGGCTATTGACTTGAAAACAGTGCACACTTTACATCAATTAACATTTATTAAGAATTTTGGAGATTCTCATCTGTTGGCTGGGGTGCTGGGTACCACTTTGAACTAAATTGTCGGAAAACATAATTTGTGGTTGTCGCACGTTCGGATGTCTTTCTTTTCCAAATGCAAAATCCACGATTAGCCGATTTCTCATTTCCTGGAGAAATTAAACCAAAATCTGGTTCCGCTACTTTCTTCATCGTACCATATCCATTTTCTCGCCCATTTTGACACCAATTGGATACTTCCTGGTCGAGAACATTGAAAAACAAAGGTCTCTGACGGTTTGGGCCCAAATTGTTGTGAATACAATGAATTCGCTGCTATTTTCGCTCGGTAGAGCTTGTAGAGCCTCATAACAAGCAACTTGTTACTTGGAGCCACAAAGTTTAAAGAAACAGGCAGAGAACATCGTTTTTTCTTAATTTCGCGGGCAGGAAGCATTCAGTTCGTGTCGGCGCAGAGGTGAAAAGACATGATGAACAACGCAGCGGAAGTAGACGTCCCATGAAAAATACCGTAAGAAAGCGAAAATGTCGCTCTTTGGGATTTCCAAATGCCTGCGATTTCCAGCGGCAAATGCTCTTTTCCGGCCTGTAATCTGCTTCAGCATTTATTTAACACACGGTTGACGTAAATTCTATGTTTCCTGGTTGAAAAACTTGGAAAACAAGCTTCAATTTCCAGTTTATATCGAGTTTACGGGTGTACTGTAGTCGGATTTCCAGTTTAAACCTCTTATTTTGATCGAAAATGCACGTTTTTGGGTCAAAAGATTCAATGTCTCCGTACGAAGTGCAGCAGACCCGAGAAACTCTCGTAGAGCCTCCATCGAGCCTCTCCTACATCCAAAACATCTATTTTTGGCGTTTTTGTGGATTCCCACTCTGCAGACTTCATCAAAGAAGTCCGCTTGGCGCGCGTCTGTCGACGTCATTCGCCGCCGGCGTCGATCGATCACCTCCACTCGACTTTGCTGCATTTGCATATCAACTGTCAGGATCGCGCACATTGAGACATTAATTACTGCGGCGCCATGACGTATTGGGGGACGCGTTCGCGCGCGTCTCCACCAGCTGCCGCGCCGCCACCGTCGTGATGTGTGGTCCACAAGCGTTTTGTTAGTTGCAGATTTCAGAGTGAAAGAAGGCGAGAGAGAAAGAAGAACGGAGTCAGATGCACCGATTCGAGAAGGCAAATGGTGAAGGCGGCTAAGAGCGACGAACGAGCGGAAGCGGACACGGATACGGTAGCGAGATGCAACGCCGCTCGAGCAATGTGCGAAGGAATCTCGTCAGGTTTCGGAGGTCTTTTCGAGAAGGTGTAAGTTGCAGGCTTTAAAACTTCAAAAAAAGATAAACAAAAAATGAAAGCTCCCGACGGGACTCGAACCCGCAGTCTTCTGATTAGAAGTCAGACGCCTTATCCATTAGGCCACGGGAGCGCTGAGAGTCTAACGCTTAGATTGGCATATAAACCGCGGTTTTCGAGTAATTATGAAGAATTACTACTTCGGTAAACTTATGAGGTTCGGTCGTTGCCAACCAAACCGTTTCCAAAAATTATAAACCGATTCAACCCCCTCAACGCCGGGCAATGGAGACGACCGAACCGCGGTCTCACTAGACCAAACGACGATCGTCTGCAGACAGCGGCGTGCGAGCGAGTGCGCAGAGAAGTGAGAGTGATCTGTCCTGTTTTTGAGATTTTTGTTATTTTTGACCAAATTTTGAAATTATGGCGTGGCAGACGATCGAAGCGATTACCACGAAACATAGCGAAACATTCTTCGACACGCGCATTTGATCAGATACCAAGGCGTTTTGAGGACTTTGGTGAGGAGTTTGCCTGAATCAGGGACGGAGGGTTACTGTATTCAAAGCTAAACTTGTGATTTGAAACAAAAAAAACGCATTTAAGGTAACAAATCAGAGTTTTGGGTTGATTTTGATCATTAAAGACGTAGAGCTATAAATGTCGGACGTTCGGTCAGCAGCGCAAAACCGATGCTTACATGGTTAGAAATACTGCTGGGGAAAAACTAGCCGTTTCATACCAAACATTAAAACTTGTAAATGTCATACGTTCGGTAATATTCGGCTCAAGACCACAATTGACACCAAAACCGAAATTTTCAGATATTTCTGGCAATCAGTCGACCATCCCAATCCTCTCAGTCGCTTCTCCACGCGAGAACCGTTTCAAAAAAGCAAATAAATGTCTCCTAGATTGACCCAACCGCTTTTTGCGGCTTTCATAAATTAAGATCCTTTTTCCGCTCTCGATTCTCGACCGGCGAGGTCAATAATTCACGGAACAAAATCACTTTGAGACCAAGTCACGCGCTCGGCTCAGCGCACCAACCGCGCCCGTTTTTTTCTTCTCCCCAGCGCCGTGCAAAATGAATATTTATGGACTCGGAGACAAAGCCGCGCGCCTCGCTCGCTCATTAACAACGCGATTATGGCCATACGACCTGATTCATCTGTTCTTTGTCGCCGGGTTTGGCTCCTGACGCGACCTGCTCTGAGGAAGCGCAAAAACCGGCGTTTTTTGCGCTACGGGACGCGGGCGTCAAATGAGTTCGCGGATCGTGGCACGCGCGACGACTTCCGCGCATCGCGCAGCCCCTCGGGGCGTTTTTGTGACGCGACCGAGCGTCATTCGATTCAAAAATGTGCCGAGCGGTCCGATGGCTAAGCGAATCGGTCAGCACGTCGTTCAAAAGGTTTGTTTTTTGCGGTTTTGTTGCAGATTATGATTATAGTGTTGTTGTGTGTGTGGTCTAATGGTTAGCGAGGTTGGATTACAGCGCGAAAGGTCACGTGTTCGAAATCGCCTAGAATTTTCTTTTTTTCTTGTGTTTGTTTTGATTACTGTAGCTGTAAAGAAAACAAGAATATAAAATTTAAAAAATGGAAAGCTCCCGACGGGACTTGAACCCGCAGTCTTCTGATTAGAAGTCAGACGCCTTATCCATTAGGCCACGGGAGCGCTGAGAGTCTAACGCTTAGATTGGCATATAAACCGCGGTTTTCGAGTGTTTGTTCTGAAGAATTACTTATCCATTAGGCCACGGGAGCGCTGATTTTAAATTGGGGCAGATGGACATAAAAGCCGCTATTTCTGAGCTTTCGCTCTGAAGTATCGCTTCTCCAGTAAACTTATGAGGTTCGGTCGTTTCCAACCGAACCAATTCCAAAAATTTCTTCAACCAAACCAACACCACCAACAATGGGGTGCATGAGGTTGACCGATCCGCGCTCTCACTAGACCAAACGACGATCGTCTGCAGACAGCGGCGTGCGAGCGAGTGCGCAGAGAAGTGAGAGTGATCTGTTCTGTCTGGAAATTGTGATCATTTTTGACCAAATTTCACATTTCGCTTAATACCGTCTTCAATCGATTTCTTGCAATAAACATCACATGTTCAGCCTCGCCAAATTCTTGACCAAAATTCCAGAAAACTGCCTCAAATTACCTTCTTCTAGGCACATTCCATCGGCTCGTCGTTGCGCGAAGAAGCGCGCCAAGGTCTCCGTCGCGTGCAGACGCCTCCACGATGGATGCGAATATTCCAACGCGTCTACCACGACTACGGTCTCAAGCATTTCATGCTGATCGGCATCCTCGTCATCTATCAGTTCATCGGCGCCGGCATCTTCTACTACTGCGAGGCGTCCAACGAGGAGTCAAAGGAGATGACGTGGAAGGAGAATATCCGCGTGAATCGGACGAAATTCATCGAGCAAATCATTCCGCAAATGTTCAACAACACCGAGTTTCTCTTCTTCATCACACAGGCGCAGACCAACGTTGTAGGATTGAATCTAGGGCTGTTATCTTGAGTTATAGCGATTGATTTCAGATAGAGACACGTCTTGGCAGCGAGCTCTCGGTGTACGAGAAGCAGCTGGGGATCAAGTACACGGACCAGAAGATTCGATGGGACTTTTGGAATGCGATGCTCTATGCGCAGGTTGGTTGATTACGAGTTTTGGAGCGTTTTCAAGCAATTTGAACTGAAAAATAAGCCGAATGAGTAGCTGAAGTGACTCATCTTTCACCTTTTTGGTATCTGCGATGACTTTATAGCTCTGTGTCAACCTGTCAACCCAAATCTACAAACCGGGTCTTACACTAACCGTTTGTATACCATAGCGAGCCAATAATGACCGTTTTCAAGCGTTTTTGAGCATTTTGAACTGAAAAAATGGTCGAATGCGTAATCTAGGCGACCGTACCCGCAATCTCAGCTACAGTAATCGAAATTTTCACATTCCAGTATCGACTTTCACACCTCTTGGACAACCCAGACGTTTATATTCAAAATTACCGTATACACAACATAATGAGCCAAAAAATGATCAAATCTGCTGCGCACAGGGCTACGATATAGTCTTAATTGAATCTGAAGGCTTGAAATGACATGTCAAATGCTAAAATTCACGAATTACGGTAGAAATGAGAGTAATTCGCATCACGTTCAGAACCTAAAACACTCGTTTGTTGGTTTAGAATTTCAGAGCCAAAATGGTACTTGTACAGACATTACTGCAAAAATGGCCTCATTCTGGTCTGTAGACCATTTCCAATGCCTATGATTGACAAACTACAGTATCAAGATGCTTAAATCGGCTCTCCACCCCTTCTATGCCCCAATTTCAGACCATCTGCACCACAATCGGCTACGGTCATCTCTACCCGTCAACCGCTGCCGGACGCGTCTTCACCATGCTCTACGCGATCATCGGCATCCCGCTCGTCCTGAGCATCTTGGACGATTTAGGTAGGAAGCAGAAGAAGAACGCGAATCTTCGCGATATCAGTTCGTGATATCTCCGCGTTGTCGCGCTCCCCGGGGGCCGATCCCTCTTCGGACACCCTGCTGTTCGAGTTCCGTCCGGGAATCTATTATTCCGCCGCTATCGATTCAAAGTTCACTGTTTGCTGGACGAGTGACGAGGGCGTTTATTCCCCGCGGGAGCCAAAATAAGGCGAAAACGCAACATTCAATCAATGTTGTGTGGAGGGCGAAAGGAGAAAAACAGCGGCGATTTGCGTCAGCGCTATCGATTCTTGGGGTTTGAGCCGCAGACCGAACGTATGACAATCATAGGTTAAAGCTTTTAGCTTAATGAAGGGGCGCAATGTGGTAAACAACAACAATTAGAGCATCAAAGCTCACTTATTAGTCACCCCGTATTGAGAATTAGAAGCTAACTACAGTAATCCTACCCTGATTCAGGCAACAAGCCATTTATTTTGTTGGGAACGACTAGTTGTGTTGGTTAATCTATGTAATTAAGATAACATTACTCTTAACCATGTAAACATTGATTTTTAGTCGCTGACCGAACGTGTGATATTTATAGCTTTACGGTTTTAATGGTCAAAACTGATGGAAAACAGCATAAAAGCTTTGATTTGAATCGCTAAATGCGTTTTTTGCTTTCAAATCAAAGTTTGGCTTTAATTACAGTAACCCGCTGTGATTCAGGCAAACTGCGCACTAGGAAGTTTTAAATTTGCTGGAAACGGCTAGTTGTGTTCCCAACAAGACTTTTAACCATGTAGGCATCGGTTTTGGGCTGCTGACCGAACGTCTGACATTTATAGCTTTACGTCTTTAATGATAAAAATCTACTAAAAATACAAAAAAAATTCGATTTCTTCCTTAAATGAGTTTTTTCGTTTCGAATCCAAAGTCTGGCTTCAATACAGTAACCCTCCGTCCCTGATTCAGGCAAACTCCTGACCAAAGTTCTCAAAACGCCTTGGTATCTGATCAAATGCGCGTGTCGCCGAATGTTTCGCTACTGCACGAAGCAAACGATGGACGAAATCAGGAAACTTGACCGCGAGGACAAGCTCGGTATCCTCTCCAACTACCGTAATCCTCTCTCAAATCGTGTTTCTTCTTTGCAGATCTGGAGATCTTCGATCTGCCAATTCCAATCGCGATCTTCGTGGTAATCGCGTGGATCTTCGTCTGCTCTGCGACGTTCTGCTTGTGGGAACGGGATTGGGACTATTTCGTGGCCTTTTACTTCTTCTTCATATCGTTGAGGTGAGCTCAAATGGCGCGGGAAAAGCCCCTCAAAGGAGTACGGTATTTTGCAGTACAATCGGACTAGGTGATATCACCCCAACTCAGCCAAAGTATCTGCTCATGCTGTTCATCTACATTATCATTGGATTGTCACTTGTCTCCATGTGTATCAATCTCATACAGGTAGCCCTAGATCTACCGTACCCCTACCGTATCCTCGCTATGCGCTTCAGGCAAAACTGGAGCGAACCTACGAGGCCGGCCGCAGTCTGCAGCACTATGAACAAGCCGCAGCGGCTCGAGGCTCGCTTGTCGGGAGCCAGTTGGATTTGATGAAGGAGCGGCTGAATGTAAAACGGAGAGGTTCGTCCCTGGGCGTCTTCAGGAGTGGCAGCAGCTCGCACTCCCTCAATCGCGACCTGATTCAGGCCGCGCTGCTGAATAAGCAGAAAATGAACAAATCCGTGCAGACGGTGCTCTCCTTTCCGAGTCCTTCGAAGAATTCTACCGTATGCCGCGCTGTTAGCAATCAGAGGGTGAGTTCAGTTCACTATTAGCTTCAAAAATTGACCACTTGCGGTTCAGATGAGGTTCCTGCCACGAACGCTGTCTATTGATGACGTCATGAAGCTGGTGGACACAGAGGAGGGCGACCTGGTGATCCTCACGGAGCTCGTAAGGGACGAGAGCGGCATGTCGGAGACTTCGGAGACGAAGAGCGACAGTTCGAGCACCCAGCTGGTCATCTCAAAGTCGTTTGACGCGAATTTCAATCCGAATACGCTGGCGCAGACGTGTCTCGCGCTCCCGACCTCGCTCGCCACGTCGTTGATCCGTGGCGGTGGGAATGCGGTGGTGAATTTGCCCAGTTTGAGTGATCTTGAGGCGATCGAGGAGCTGGAGGATAGGATATGTCTCGGGAGGCCGAATGACGTGGAATCAGGGAATCCCGCAGTTCATTTTCGGTCCAGGTGAGTTGAATTTGAGTCGATTTCAAGCGAAAAGAACCCGAAAATAATGCGAAATTCATTAATTCCAAAATCAAGGGATCATATTACTTTCACTTCGTGTCGTCGTAAAGGAACGGAGAAAGAAAGGGCGGAATGTGGCCGATTATGTGTGGCTTCTGTGAGATGGCCGAACGTGTGACATTTTCAAAATGACGAGCAGCTCAGATTACAGTCGTTTGAAATCCAAAATTTGAATTTTCTGACCGATTTCCAGACAGAACAGATTACTCTCACTTCTCTGCGCGCTCGCTCGCACGCCGCTGTTTGCAGACGATCGTCGTTTGGTCTAGTGAGGCCGCGGATCGGTCAACCTCATGCACCCCGTTGTTGGTGGTGTTGGTTTGGTTGAAGAAATTTTTGGAATTGGTTCGGTTGGAAACGACCGAACCTCATAAGTTTACTGGAGAAGCGATGCTTCAGAGCGAACGCTCAGAATTGGCGGCTTATATGCCCATCTGCTCCAATTTTTAATCAGCGCTCCCGTGGCCTAATGGATAAGGCGTCTGACTTCTAATCAGAAGACTGCGGGTTCGAGTCCCGTCGGGAGCTTGCAATTTTTCATTTTTTTTTAAATGTTTTCCTGAGTTTCGTGGCTATGTTTGCATTTTTTTTGGTTTTAAAAATGTGATTACTAAGGTTAAAAGACATTTAAAAAAATAAAAAATTTAGTTCTTCCTAGCGGGTCTGAACTCGTGACCTTACGCGCGGCAACTCAACACAGTACACCAAATGTGCATTTATTATCAATGTGCCTGAAATTGTATAACTTCTCTCAGTTGCTGTTTTTACGTTAATCTCGTCCTACTTCAGACTCAGCTTGATCCCCGAACAGCACAGCGTGATCGACGAAGACGGCGAACAATCGTCGGAAGAGGACGACGACGATGACGACACGCGACCTCTGGAGAGCGAATGCAACAACGGTTCGTGTCACAGCGACAAGTCGCCGCCTCCTGCAGGCGATTCCAGGTGCGAGAAACGCAGAAAACGCGGTCTAAAGTGGTTTTTTTAGGCAATCCAAACAGTCGTCGCTAGGAACGTTTCTCGGACGTGTGCTTGGCCGACGGTCCAGCTCCTCAAGTGCTCACTGATCGCAAATTATTGTTTTGAATTGAAATAAAGAAGATTTAATGCGTGTTTTTCGAGTTTTTTGTCAAGAAGGCGGCTCTATTTAAAGTCAGTAATTAGCGTGAGAAGACTGTAAACGGGAATTAAAAAAACGATTTTTAGTCTTTCCGCGCTGGATTGGAAGCAGCCATGTTAAGTCGTTTTTATTCAAATTACAATTGTTGAACTGGGAAATATAGCCGCTGATTTCCGGGGTTTCCAGACAGGACCAGCTGGAAATGTCTACCGTTCGTCCTCGCGCAATTTTTTGCCTAATTTTCCGAAATGACTCATCAGAGGGACGCGGACATTGCTTACAACGTCTTTTACTCAGTTTGACTCTAACAAGCACGCAATCAAATATTTCGAATCTAATCAACTTGGCACCAAGTAAGACTGCGTTCTAGTCTAAACATACCGTAAACTGCTCTAGGCTGATAGTCGTCTAGTCTAGTCATTTACCAAGCTTCGTAGAGCAATTTCTTGGCCTCGGCTCGATTGGTTTGCGGTGCAATAGCTCACTGGCCGTAGATTGCTACAAACTGGCTGTTTCTGACTAGTTCCGGCTGTTTTTTCGAAGATAAGCGCACGATTTGGCCTAAAGCGGCCATGTAAACACCGGAATAGGACAACTCGCCCCGCCAGAATTTTACTTGATTAGCAGGCATCGTAAGTCTCCGTTCTATACTGTAACTGCCTCAGGCTTGGCTAGGCTAGCTCAGGCAGCCAGCCTTAGTTATTTAGTCTAGTTTCCCGTATTGACAGCTCAGAACCTCTTCTTGAATCTGACGGAATGAATTTTATCTGAAGTTTCATTGCTTTATCGCCCAAAATCTGCGTTTTCAAGTTACGCCGACCGACCATTGTTAGTGTGTCGCTTGTCCATTTTTTGCCAACTTCCGTGTGGGAGCCCGCGAACTACGAGATCAGCACCAACTGCAATCTAATTGTTCTTTTAGTACATAACGCCTACTTGGTGTTGTGGTTATCTCACACGCGACAGCTCAGAGGATCGAGTCCGGCGAGTGAAATTGAATTTTTCTTGAAAAACACGGATTAATTCGGGATTAGAGAAGATTAGAGAAGGAATTAGAAAAGAGGGTGCGGAGTGGGAGTCCTGTCTGCAAATTTGCGGTCTCTGCAAAGTTCACAATGATTACGGTAGTCTCTAAAAGGGATTTCTGGCGGAAATAGATCTTTGCATCATGATTAGGATAGGTCATGAAGAGTATAACCGCCCTATCCACGCACTTTTTATCCTTTTATACTCCGAAATTAGATCAATTCAGTCATTTAAAGTGCTCTGACACCAAAATACAACATTCCCGTAGCGTAAACCTACAAAATCACGTCAATTTCCGGCTCCCATCGTAGGCAGATCAATACAACTACGGTTTTTGCATTTTTATGACATGCGGAAGCATAAAACAATCATTTTTCAACTAATTTCACCCCTAAATCATCAAAATCAACATCTTTTGCCCTTAAACAGCAATTCTCTATTGCTGAACGTCAATGTTATGCACCTGCAGTGCTAAAATCCTCCAATTTGGCCGCTGTTTACCGTCTGCATCCAATCCGGAGCGCGCGTCAACGCGTCGTTTGTATTCCCGATCACGCAATCAAGCGCCGCCCCAAAATCCGCTTCCTTCACGCCATCAGCTAGCGGCGATCTCGCCGTCCCACGCGCCATTACCTAACAGAACTATTGCGGTCGGATGGAGTTCGACCCGCGAAACGAGGAACAAAAGGGCTTTGAGAGCGGCGGCTATCTTTAGACCTCGATTTCAATTTTCATAATGTCTTTCGGGTGTCTGAATGGACTTTGCGCGTCATCGATGGAGAGCGAGCGAGCGAGCGAGAGAGCGTGTCAGGTGACCGCGAAGAGTCGAGCTACTCGGATTAATTGAAAATTCAAGTTTTTCAGAGAATCAGAATCATGCGAGTTGTCCTGTCGCTCCTTGTGCTCCTCTTCGCGATCAGCTCAGCGTTCTACGTTAATGAGCCGTTCGAAGGCATCCGCACTAGGACTTCTGGCGGATATCGCACTCATACGTGCTTTAGTCTTTATCGTAAGTTTATGAGGCGAATTTGGCGTCAAAAAAGGCGACTTTTGATTGGTTATACATGTGCAAATAGTTAATTTAACGATTTGTAGGGTTGGCAAACGTCTGGAGGCTGCATTTTCGAGGCTAGCCAAAACAATATGCTTGTGCACTCATTCCCTGCAATACTCAAACGGCTATAAAAAAGTAAAAGCTCCCGACGGGACTCGAACCCGCAGTCTTCTGATTAGAAGTCAGACGCCTTATCCATTAGGCCACGGAGCGTTGATTTTAAGTAGGGCAAATGGATATATATGCCGCTATTTCTCAGCTTTCGCTTTGAAGCATCGCTTCTCCAGTAAACTTATGAGGTTCAGTCGTTTCCAACCGAACCAATTCCAAAAATTTCTTCAACCAAACCAACCCATCACGATGGGTCGATGGAGACGACCGATCCGCGGTCTCACTAGACCAAACGACGATCGTCTGCAGACAGCGTCATGCGAGCGAGTGCGCAGAGAAGTGAGAGTGATCTGTTCTGTCTGGGATGTTCCACTTTTGTCTTTTAGAGCTTTTCCGTAATAAGTCAAAAGGCGCTACAAGCTACAAGCTAAGCTTAGGGATAATGCCACCAAATGGTGTTCTGAGAAGCTCAAATTTAAGTAAAACGTTGCAAAATTCGAGCCATTTATAGAAATTGTAGGCACATTTGCATTTACCAGACAGCACTACGGTAGTCACCGAAAACCAACCTCCAATTTTCACATTTTGTACCGTCAAAAACGCCTTTGTTGCGTCGGCAATTGAGTTTAATAGGAGAATTCAATTTAATTAACGTTTTTTCCAGAATCCTGCAGCACTCCGTGCTTCGAGGAGAGTGGTTCCTTCTTCCTTCCCAGTCGCTGCTGCTGTCCGGCGCCTTGTCGCTACCGCGACGATTGCTGAGAAGAGGGACTATCAAGGACAGGGCGTTGATCAGAATACCGTATTTTAATGTAAAAAAAGATGCTGCGGTCATAAATTGTGCTGTGCTGTTGTTTCACGTGCGTTGACTCACTAGCGATTACTGTAACAAATGCCGCCAACTCTCAGACAACGTCTGGAAAATGCCAGTGATTCCAAGAACTTTATGAGACAAATTTGGCCTTTTTGTCACTTTTTAACGCTCTCTTATGTACAGCATAGCTCTCAAAATGTCACCAAAACAGGCCTGATCATTTAGAAAGCCAATAAACGAGGGGATCGAGTTGAAGTAGTCGGTAAACCACCAGATATTTGTTGCATCTTAGCGGCGTGAGGGACTACTGTAAGAGAAAAGAAGGTGTGAGAGCCGATTGTGGCAAAAACCGAGATTTTCCTTTGCATTATCGCATTTCCGTTCGGGACCAACAGTAACTAAGAACATCGTCACCTTGCTTCACACCAAATCAAGCTGATCGTAAGGTAGCAAGCAGGACATCTCTCCTGGCCAGCTCCTGCAAAGAGTTCCTTGTAGTTCCACCCACTCTTGAGCGTCTCGAGCTGGTCCCTACCGTACCCATGCGTCTGCGATATCGTCATTCAAAGATGCTCCACCCGGGTTGTCTTCGCATCTTCAGATTTCACGAGAATCACGGAACCAAGAAGGACGCCGCAGTTCCCTTCTCACTCCTGAGCATCTCTGTGAAGGATGTTCGCATTTCCGTTCGGGACCAACAGTGCAACAATGAAGATCAACACCTCGTTTCACACCTTTCCACATCCCACACGCGACCTGATCAGAGCGCATCCTACCGCTCCATTCATCTCGATTCTCGCTCTCCTCCTAACCGCTTCTCCTTTCAGATGGCCGACCAAAACTCTTCCGCTCTCTGCGAAGCCGCCGTTTCGAAGCTTTCCAATCCGTTATGTTCAGCCGCGGCCGCCACCGATGATTTCTTTTCTTTGGTTTGCGCACAGATCGCACACAAAGCATTCGTCTCGGTCTACAAAAAAAAGCAAAACGACCCGCGTTTCGTGGAGTTGGCGTGCTCCTACCTGGAAAAAGCGGATTTGAGTGACGCGGAGCGCATCATGTACATTGACTACCTGAAAAGGTCCGGAAACGAACGCGTTCAGAAGGCCGTGCAAACCATCCGAGATAACGTGCCTATCGTAATGAACGCAGACGGCGAAATTGTTCCGAGCAGAGAGAAGCTAACGTTCTGCGAGCGCCATGCAGTGCTAATTCTGGCTATTGCTGTACCGGTCTTGTACATTGCTTTTATTCTCTTTCTTGCAAGTGTTGATTTCCGAAAATGACTTGCGCGGTTGTTGTAATTGATTTGGATAAATTCTCTGTTTGTTTTTCGTTGCAATGTGTCCATTTCTGGTCGGTTTTCCTCGCTGATCTAATCAGCAAGTATTGTCGCACTGGACGCCAATTCCCGTCTCCGAAAAACGAAAATATTGAAAATATAAAAGAGTGATGGACGTCGCCACCTCAGGACCCAAATATTTTGCCTGAGACGGCAATAAGTACGGTGAAAAGTGGCTGGTTTTTGGTCTTTTCTCTTTTCTTTCTTTATACATTTTTGGCAAAATCTAGCCTAGGACAAGTCTTCCCCAGCTCAATGCCGTTCGTTTGAGCCATCGCTCAGCTAAATTGGATGTTTCCCACCAGAGTCATGTTGGATTTTATGATTTTTCAATGATTTTTTGTTGCCGAACGGTCACAAATCTGTGTTTCTTGTGTCCTACCCTACCAAATCGAGGTCGTGGAAGACGGTAGTGGCGTCAGTATCACTTGTAAATGATGAAAACGGCCCACAACAACAAAAAATCATTGAAAAATCATAAAATCCAACATGACTCTGGTGGGAAACATCCAACTTAGCTGAGCGATGGCTCAAACGAACGGCATTGAGCTGGGGAAGACTTCTCCTAGGCTAGATTTTGCCAAAAATGTATGAGAAAAGAAAGAAAAGAGAAAAGACCAAAAACCAGCCAATTTTCACCGTACTTATTGCCGTCTCAGGCAAAATATTTGGGTCCTGAGGTGGCGACGTTCATCACCTATTTATATTTTCAATATTATCGTTTTTCGGAGACGGGAATTGGCGTCCGGTACGACAATAGCTTCCTCAGAATAGCAACGATGCCGCAAACAGGAGCAAACCAAGACTAGTATGACCC
The DNA here is from genome assembly GCA_007213375.1 of Steinernema feltiae. Lineage (NCBI taxonomy): Eukaryota > Metazoa > Nematoda > Chromadorea > Rhabditida > Steinernematidae > Steinernema > Steinernema feltiae. The sequence goes on along the minus strand of MQUG01004214.1, from coordinate 11,576 downwards.
AGACTGACCCTTTTCGGAGATAACCGACCACAAATATTCCTCTAAAAAGAGTCAAAATCGATGCGAATGCGAATAAAACATTGAATGAAGCAAAACTCGTTCGAAGCCGTGCTCAGCGTTGATCTAATTGTGCTGTTGTTTCACGTGGGCTGAGTCCTGAGCTGATCCTCCCACGCGGCTGACAGCAAGTATGACAGTGCCCGTATACCGTAAAAGTCTTGGAACAGCAAGGATGCCGTCGTTTCACCAACTCTATCGCCGCGTCTTCCGCGATCAATCTCCAGCCAGAACTTTCGGTCGTTTCTGTCTGCTTCCACATTGTCTGCGCACGAACGGAGTCTGCATGTATAAAGGACCCAATCTACATGCGCCATAGTAACAGCGGTCCCGGTGCCCTAAAACCCAAAAGCACAAGCGCCGCACCGCAACAAACTGTCAAACATCGAGCTACAGTAATCGAACCACAATTTATCCAATTTAATAATCTTGAACACCGCACAAATCATCGGATTCTTAAAGCAGCAATGCTGTAAGCGGAATGACAATGAAGAAGACATGAAAGAAGACAACAAACATCAAAATTGGACCGTACATGACCATTCTTTCATAGAAGGTCAGCTCTTTTCTGCACGAAACAATCGGGCCGTCGGCGTTGATTACGGTAGGCGCATTCTGCTGCAAAACTCTCGCAGCTTGCTGCAGGCGCTTTTTATTGGAATGTTGCAGGAACTGGACGTAGCTGATCCGCTCCGCTTCACCGAAATCTTCCACGTTTTCAAGGTAGGAGCAGAACATCTCATCGAGAAGCGGGTCGTCTGTTGCCTTGAAATTATAGAAACAAGTGAACGCGGAATAAGTGTCGACGGCGCTGCTAAGACCGTTTGAGGCGGCGGCTTCGCAGAGAGCGGAAGCGTTTTGGTCGGCCATCTGAAAGGAGAAGCGGTTAGGAGGAGAGCAAGAATCGAGATGAATGGAGCGATCGGATGCGCTCTGATCAGGTCGCGTGTGGGATGTGGAAACGTGTGAAAAGAGGTGTTGATCTTCATTGTTGCACTGTTGGTCCCGAACGGAAATGCGAAGATCCTTCACAGAGACGCCCAGGAGTGCGGGAAACTGCGGCGTCCTTCTTGGTTCCGTGATTCCGTGAAATCTGAAGATGCGAAGACAACCCGGGTGGAGCATCTCTGAATGACGATATCGCCGACTCATGAACTCGGTAGAGATCCGCTCGAGACGCTCAAGAGTGGATGGAACTACAGGGAACTCTTTGAGGGAGCTGGCCAGAATAGGCGTCCTGCTTGCTACCTTACGATCAGCTTGATTTGGTCTGAAGCAAGGTGATGCTGTTCTTAGTTGTTACTGTTGGTCCCGAACGGAAATGCGATAATGCAAAGGAAAATCTCGGTTTTTGCCACAATCGGCTCTCACACCTTCTCTTCCCATACAGTAAACCCTTACGCCGCTAAGATGCAACAAATATCTGGGGGTTTACCGACTACTTCAACTCGATCCCCTCGTTTATTGGCTTTCTAAATGATCAGGCCTGTTTTGGTGACATTTTGAGAGCTATGCTGTACATAAGAGAGCGTTAAAAAGTGACAAAAAGGCCAAATTTGTCTCATAAAGTTCTTGGAATCACTGGCATTTTCCAGACGTTGTCTGAGAGTTTGGAGCTTCTCCCTCGCTCCTTCCACACATCCTCTCTCTCTCTCTCTCTCTCTTGTCACTCAATCACAAAACTCAATTCCACAAGGTCACCGTCCTATAATCGACTTTCCCCTCGCCGCTGCAACCCACCGCTTCCAGCGTGTAGTGTGCGCGCTGTCGGCAGTTCCAAAGCGTCAAATCCAATTTATTACAATCGCATCATCTCAATCTTCCTTCACGACGACAAAGAGACTCCGCGAGTGCACTCCGGGCCTCTCCCTCGCTCGGTGAAATCGCCGCCGCCGCCGCCGCTGCGATTGCGCCCACCATAAACGGAGATCTCCGGCCAGCTGTCGCGTCGGTCATATCTCTCCAATTTCGCGACATTTGTCCCTCAATAGTGCGCGTTGTACAGACGCACTGGACAGACAGCGAACAAGGGCAAAAATCGCGCGGCCAACTGTCACAAAATGTCCCTCGGTGGTAATTGCTTGTTCTGAACTTCTGCGCTAAGAAATCGGAGCAATTAGGAGCGACTGGCCCTCGTCCAGAGCCTCTCGCTCGCGTGAGTTTCGAGAGTCCATTGCGCACGCAAGGTCAACGCACGAGGGCGAAGAACGCGGCAATGTTTGCGGTTTGTATTAGGTGCCGATTGCGCATACACACTCTAATGGGTCAACTTTTGCGTTGACGCGGGCGAACGAGAGGTCGCTTTTTGACACGTTCGAAGCGAGAACAGGGTGAGAAGAGTGGAGATAAAAGTGATAGGGTTGGGAACACGGGAACGTGTGGAATTACAAAGGATTCGCATGTTCGGTTTGCATATTTGACCTCGAAACAAGAGAATTTGACTGAAATTAAAAGGAATTGCGTTTACTTTTTATATTATCGTAATCATCTTGCATTAAAGTCATTTTCTAGGAAAATTGTCAGATTTGCCAAAAGTCAAAAAAGACACTTCATGAGGCAGATTACGGTGGGAGCTTCTACTGCTTGTCGACCGAGGCTTCAATGCACAAAAAAATACAGGGCAGTTCTGTCCCGTCGCGAAATGCCCCTTGGCAATGCCTACTGTATGGTATGGCACGCTCTTATTGTATTTCACATCTGATATTTTCGTTTAAATCGGCGATATATTCAATGTTTCCGAACAGAAATCGTTTTTTAGACTGCACACCATGATAACTCACAAAATTGCTGAAATTACGGTCTCGGAACTAAATTTTTATCAAAATTTGTTTTAGGACATTTAGGCCCCAAGACGCTGTTAGACGATCACACCGCCAAGTTGTCCTGCTTCGGCTCTATCCTTACAAATAGACAATTTGTCCAATATTGGTGGACTACGGTAGTTGCCTGCAAATTCACGTCTTGGTGATGTTCGGACAGAATTAACTGTATCGTCCATTTCCATCGCTAACCCATCAATCTGTGCGTGCGTTCTGCGTTCTCAAACACTCCATTTTTTGAATTTCCGCACCGCCATAACTCACTCCCCGGCGTCAGAAGGCAGATGTTTTTGGCGCCCGTTCTCCGCACTTCACCGTCACCCTCTCGTATTTGCATACGCGACGGCGGCAGCGACTCAAATATTCCTATTTGCTCAGCCGTCGCGCGGTGACCGGTGACCATCTTCTCTCCCCCTCCTCTCCATATATAATTAGTAATTTAATACGCGGCGCCGGTGGAGGGACGCCGATGGGCGAGAAAAGTTCCCCACGCACTCTCGCAGCGACGCCGCAGCTGCCTTCGCGCGGCTAATCCCACACGATGCTACGCAACGCACCTTCGTTTAATCCATGTACGCGCGCGCGGTCTAATCCACTCCGACCCATCATTGTAAGAGTGTACAGCGGATTAGCCCCGGAACGCGCACCTTAAGACGATTTGGACGACGACGTTGAGAGGCTGTGTGAAATGGATTGATCGATGGGTTGAGTGAACGAGGCTTCGTATGGAGAGGATTGGCTGGATTTGGAGACAAAAAATGGGAAGGAAGTGATTGATTCTGGTGATCTATGACTAGATGGATCCAATTGAGGACCTAAAGCTAGTGGATTACTGTAGAAAAAGCGAGTTTCCATACTCTGCAGCTACAGGTAATTGACAGTTTAAAACGACCGCACGACCACCCACGTCGTCGCCTACCATATCTTGAACACAATATTTCACTTAAATGGAGCTTTGTAAGGAGAGAATTGGATGCATTTGGACACAAAAACACGAAAGAAATGATTGATTTGGCTTCTGGTGATCTTTGCCTATGTGGGTGATTGCATCGGCTGGGTTCCCAACAAGACCTACGTCAACGACTCAAATGAAGGGTTCCTTCAATCCTCTAATCTCTATACAGTAAAGAGGGGTACAAAAATCAAAAATTGTTCTTGTGATTCTCAGTTCTTCTGGCTCAACAAACGAGAATTCTAATTTATAGCAAAATTTTTGAGTCATTTGACCTACAGTACCCATTGAGCTATCGTTTAACATGTCTTATCCATTGCCACCGCTGTGATCCGGCTTCGCTTGGGTTACTGTAGTTGATATTATCCCAACTGCTATTTTTGGGTAAAATAGACATGAATATGGTAAGTTAGGCTTACGGTAGACCTCGCAATCAGATTAACTTGTGAAAATATTGCATAGAAAACTCGGATTTTACAGCGCATTCTGTGCGTTGAAGCCAATAACCTCAGAAAAGGGCTTTCTTAGGTTAAGCCGGAGCTAAGATCCCCATAATAACTTGAGTTTGCTCTATCAGTGCGCTGTGGTATACGGTAAACCCCTAGCATTGTTTCGATGTTCATGAAACAACCCGAATTATGTCGATTTGAATCAACATAATGGTTATGGTTGACTCAAGCCGTTTTGAATTCATAAAATGATCAAAAGGAAAATAGAGTCAGCAGTCTTGTTCTCTACTCAATGTCTCCATTTTTTGAGCAAATCACCCTCTCCCCGATTCAGCCTTGACCGATCTGAGCCTCCAGAACTTCTCGCCCCTGCAATCTCCGAAACATATGGACACCTCTCGTCTTACCACACATCTGTCCACCCCCACTCGGTGATTAGTCGTCGCAATCGCGCTCGCGCATCGTCTAATTTGGTAATTGTCGTAATTGGCAGTTTTGTGCGCGCGCGAAATCCGAGGCGCACGCGCTCCTCCTAATCACCGAGGAGCTCCTCTCGGCACCGAGCTCGTGAAGTGTTTTCCGCGGTAGCACCGATTTCCTGTCATCCTCTCGCCATCGCGCGAGCGCCTATTTGCGCAGCTGGGTGTCCGCATTGACTCATCTTGTTGTGCGGAGCGAATAATGGAAAACGGTAAATTGAGAATTGACAAATAAACAGAAAAATGAGTGCGAGCGGTAGGAGGATGCGTGTTTGATTAGAGGAAGAGGTGCTTGGGACGCGCGGAGTGAATGTGTGGAATTGAGCGCACTTGAGGCGCATTCATAGCGGTGATGAGTTGATCGGAGGGATACAGTAACCCAAACAAGACATGAGAGCCGTAAATACAGCTCAAAACAACGGAATGACCTCATCCTGAGCGGATTTATCAGCGTAGTCTGTGCGCTTATTCTGGTTCTCATGAATAAATAGATCAGAAAACGATAAATTCAAAATTCTCCGTCAAACATTGTGGATTACTGTAGGAGGATCGTAAATAATCGACTTGATTAACACGTAATCATATTCGCCCAGTTAAGAGTGTCATGTGCAGATTGATTACTGTAGCTAGAAGCTCATAATCAATAACTTATAGACGTGCTCAAAACACTCCAAAATGTGACCAAAAAAAAAACGGGTAGCTCTAAAACTACCCGTTTTTGCTGATTTTTAGCATACGCTCTGGATTACTGTATCATATGCCGACTAGAAGGTCGAACTAAACCATTTAAACTTCGTAAAATAGTGTCATTCCGTTCTGATGCTTGTGATGCTTTTTACCAAGATTTATGAAATTGAACACCTCTACAAGCATTAAAATCCATATTTTTTCTCGTTCCACAAAACTGCACAAATACCCTAAAACAGGGATCAAAATCATGACATTCTGACCTCGAATTGAGCTCTATTAGTTGCGGTGTTCTGCGTCATGTATAGGAAATCAGTCATTGCCGTTTTAAGAGAAGAGAACACAGTAAAGTCACAAATGAGACAAAATGAAGCCACCATTACGGTGTTTTTAAGGTCTAAATTTTCCAATTTTTGAGGTTTCAACATCACTTGTTCAATATTTTCAAGTTTTTTGCTTTAAAAGTTAGTCCATTTCTTAATTTTTGACATATTTTTGAGCATAACTTGTGTGTGAATGGATTACTGTAGTATAAACCGACTAGAAGTTCAAACTAACCAAGGTTTAGGCGTACAACCACCGTAATAACATGCTAAAATGGTGTCAATTCATGCTTTTTTGAGCAGAATTTGTCAAATCTATGAACATCAACATTAACGTTAAAATCCATAGTTCACGTTCTCGTTCCACAAATCCGCCTATTCCCACGCGGCGCTCTCCTCTTAAACCAAAACAAAAACAAACTTTTCCACAAACAACTCTCTTGTACACTCGCCTCAATCGTCTTCCCATACGGCAGCATGCTGAGCGCCCTGTGATGACAGGTGTGAAGAGCGAACGCGCTGCGTCATCGCCTGTTGCATGAGCGCGATCGCTAAGCGCCCACACCGTTTGAGTGCTTTGACCTCGTTGGGCAATCCGCTGCCGCCGCTACCTGACGCTCGCTGCTTCGTTTTTGCCTTTCCCATAGAGCATGCGCACTGGTTGCGCTCGATGAGGCGCCTCTCTCGAGAACACCTGCTGTGAGGCGGTTTTTGCTCCAAAATGCGTGGTTTTGAAGCGATTTATGGAATTGTATCAGGTCTGTAATTAGAGAACCAAACGGAGCGGTCTTCAAAGCGCCATTTGCGCTCTTTGAGGAGCTCAAAAATTCAATTTTACGCGGCCGCGCGCGCGATCGTTATAACTTATGACCCCATTAATCATTAACGGAATTTTCAATTTACGCGCCCCACTCTCCCTCGTCTCAACTCACGCGCTGAGCATCAGCATCGACTTCCCGCTTGGAGACATTAAATTTCACATTTCGATAAGTGCGAAACGACATATGAGCGCCGACTCGTAAAGTTGATTGAAATGGGCTAAAGCGGGGATGTCGACAGGTGATTGATCGAGGTGCTTTCTTGATTCATGGACGATTTGAAGACAGAAAACGAGGCCCTCGGTACGCCCAACTGTTTCAGAATCTAATCCAAAACAGATTTACAAAATTTGTGGAAAAAAATCAGAATTTCAAATCACCAAATTTTCCAAATTCGGGGCGCTCCTCCGGTGTTTAAAATGCTAATCCAAGCATACCGTTCTGCCACAAAGTCCAAGCTAGCAAATGACCAGAACTAACCGGACTCCAGGCTTTCAGCTTTTTTACAAAAAATGTTTTTTAATTTTTTTAAAAATATTTTTTAACTCAACGACAATTTGCAGAGAGAGCTTAAAATAGAATCCAGAACGAGTTTTTGATTTTAAAACTTGTCATAACTTGTAAGTTGATGCGTTTTATTTTGCTGATTGACGTGAAACCTCCCGGAATGAGCAAAAGACGAGAATTAGCAATTTTTAAACATTTTAATTCTTCGTTTATTGCTTTTAGTTTTTGAATCATAATCAGGGTGAACGGCTTCGATGCGCCAAAAGCTATTCAAAAATCGAATTTAAAACAGGTTTTTGGAGGTTCACAAAATGTTTACAAAATTTAGAATTTCAAATCAGATGAGAGGGAACAAATTCGAAAAATTCGCTAATCCGGCGTTTAAAGGATCAGTGGAACCAAAAAACGAGTTGGTTCCTTCGTTGCTTGACTCGAAACGCCGAGTATAAAACTAGAATCTCTGCCTCGACCGCCTCTGCCGTTTCATTTGTTATTTTTCTGGCGCCCAATTTGAAGAGAGAGTTTTATGATGGATGTTCGGGTGTGACCAGGTGTTGTAAAATCGCATTTAAAACAGGTTTTGAGGTCCTGCGAATTGTGACTTGAGTTTAGTACTTATTAAGACGCGTTCTGTGTCTTAAAGGGTTATTTTTCGAGCGATTCTCTTTCCATTTTTGCCTTTAAATGGGATTATTTTTATTTTAAAAAATTACAAATTGAAAGGTAGGATTGTTCTGTGCACAGGCTGTGCCACCCATCTTGGTGAGAACCAAACAGCCTATCAAACACATCGCTTGTTTACCAGGACTTTTGACTCACAATTGAGGACACAAGGACGCATTTAATCACAATTTTGTAGAATTTTTCATGTTTTATCACATCAAATATAAAATCGTTGTTTTTCAATCAATTTCTCATTAGTCGAAGTTTGGATCTCTGATGGCCAAATCGCCAATTTCAGGTGACAATCGTCGCTCACGACCACGACCATGAGGCCGATTGTGACTTCCAAATACGATGGAAAATTACCAAATTTTAATTATCAAAATTTAAACTTGTTTTAACAAAAATTTTAACAAGTTTGAAATTTGAAACAAAAATCACCTCTAGACACTTTGATCCAAGGATGCCAAAAATGTCCATAATCAAAAATCAAAATTCCTCCTGCTCTTCTTTCTCTGTTTTCTAAACAATTCCTCCTTATTTGAGGTTTTTGATCCCAAATCGTCATTTACAGGTGACGATCGATACTGTGAGTGGCTGGCCGTGAGCAGTGATGACGACCTTTCTCAATCAGAATCTAATTCTCAGCACCATTTGCATTTGTCATATATTTCCAAGACTTCCGAATACGCGTGCATCTTGTGAAATTACCACATTTCAACTTGTTTCACCTCTAGAAACCTTGATATTGATCCAAAGATGCAGAAAATATCCAATTTTTCAGTTTCAACGCCTCTAAACAGTCCTTCTTTCTTCGGTCCAAAAGTCAATCCGATCATTGCCGCCCTCCCGCACGCTCCAGGTCGTCATCGACAAAGTGTCGCATTACATCCTGCAGCTGCTTACGGTCACGAAGGCTTTATTACCGTTTTTTGGCTACCCGCGTTACATGATGACATGCGCTACATCTGCCTCCCGGATCGACCGTCTGTCCGTCCACCGGTCGCTCCGCCCAGCGCGCGAGTCGTTTTCCTCATCGCCTCAAATCCTATTTTCGTCCTCCACTCGACCACCGCGAAACCCTCAGCGGAAGCGGTTTTAGGCTTGTTCTCTGGCAAGTCAGCAGTACCTGGCTGTTTACCTCCCGGAGTCCACTCGCTCACCGCCGGTCATCTCCCTCTCTCCTTCCACTGATTGGGTTAATTTGTTTTTTGCTCGCATGACCCGGTTCATTAGGCGCGCACGCCGCTTGCGAGCGCGCGACATCTGGCGTCTGACTGAGGTGCTGGTGGCGAGGAAGATGCTCCGCGCTTTGTCCCTTAAGTGCCTCGTTGTGTAAATCTTTGTCTTCGGTTCCGGGAACGTCTCGGGACGCGTGGAACGACCCTGTTTGGCGCTGGAATTGAGTGAACAAAGCGATGCTCTGGTTATTAGGAATTGCCTGTCAGAAGCAGACCGAACTATTGATTTTTATTGTTCGAAAGACGAATAGAGGGTTTTTGAACTAAACAATAAATAAAAATCGTTGTAGGACCATTTTTTGAGCTTTTTTAATCCAATTTTGATTTTTTTCATTTTCTGGTTTAAAGGCCGAACAATCTGACGTTTACTAACTTCAAAAATGATTCAAAACCATCAATTATTAAGGTCAGAACAAGATTGGTCATCAATTAGACTCAAGAATGAGATTATCGATCTGGGACGACGCTTTTTGTAATTTTGACCGAACCAGTGAATTTTCCTACTCGAACTCAATTTGCTTTCTATGGCAATGTAGAAACAGTGTTGACATCTATTTTTGAGCGAAAATTTGAAATCGTTGCAGGACCAATTTTAACGTCAGATGCACGCATGCAATTTTGTCATCTGAGCTAACCGAACGTGCGAGATTTACATCTACAAGGCAGAAAACGAATTTTGAGTTTTCGCTTTTTTGAAAATTCCAATTTAACACAACTTTAAAAAATCAATCGTTTCAAGACCAAAAACCGCTGTCATGTAAACATGTTTATGTCTCCCGCCGCTATCCTTCGCAACTCCACGCAATCATCATCGACCTCCTCCCCCTCCCTCGTTCCGCTCAGCAGTCAATGTCCATAAATCAGACGAACGCGCGCGATTCCACATTTCCCTTCGAGAGCCTCAAAAAACGCGCCTCAATATTTAATCAAATTCGTCTGAGTCCTTCGAAACATTCCTCCTCCGCCGCTCCCACGGGAACCTCTCGCGCGTTCATCGATATTTCGCCACTTTTTCTTCTTTTCGCGCACGCAAGAGTTAATTGCGAAGCCTTTTGCAACACTCGCTCGCTCGTGAGTTCCGCATGAGTGCGCGCAGAGCGGAGCGGGGGCTTCCTGCTGCTTGCAGCCAGCGCACTGCTTGAGTTGAGCGCGGCGGCGCTCGAGGAGGCCGTTAACAATGTCGCCAAAGTCCTAATTTTGTTAACTCGTCGTCTTCCTTCCGTTCGCTCAATTCGCTCCCACAACGACGACTTGTATCTTGGTGCACAATCAATTTGTGAGGTCCTAGAGCGACAATTTGCAACCAAAGGAAGATCGGAAATTAAAGAGAGACGGAGAGAGGTTCGCGGTAAGTGGATTCAGACGTCAGGCGGAAGGAGGTAAACAGCGAGCGAGGAGAGCCATTTTGTAAATAATTAGTTATGTGCGCGCGCTGGTAAGGGGTCCTGGCACGATTGCTTAGAACTTATTTTCCAAGGTTGTCTTGCGTTTTCGGAGGTTTGTTTTTTGAATTTTTGAACATTATCAACAAAACATAAAAGACAAAATTTGAAAAAAAGACGGAAATTAGAAAATTTCACATGTTCGGTTTGGACTGATTTCTGTCGAGAAATGTTGTGAAAAAACATATGATACATCCAAATTGCTATCACAACAAAGAGCGCTACCTGGGCTACAATTCCGTTAAAGCGCAAATGTCATACGTTCGGTTCTCGCCAAGATATCATCATTCCTTCATCTAAATCTTCAAACTCCCTACCGTAATCCTTGCCTTCGCTTCTTTATTCCTTCAGAACCTCTTTCATCACTCCTCAAACTCCCCACTCCTTTCCCCTCAGGACCAAAAACCGCAAAGAAAACGCAACATTTAATTAGCATCCTTCTAATCTCCTCGCAGCGCTCAGCGAGCGCGCGAGCGTTATCCGCTTAGGACCGCGCGCGTGCTCGTTCGGAAGCCATTAGTTTCACTTTCTCTTCTCGTTTTTGTCCTCCGCTCGTTCACATGATTGAAAGATCGATTTTCGTCCTTTCCGGCGGCAGCGTTGTTGGCAGCGGCACTCGCTCCCTCCACGACCTAAAGGGGCGCGCGGTCCCCTGCAAGCAGCGTGCGCTTCTCGTCAGCGCGCACGAATTAATCTCGCCGCGTCCTCTCGCTCGCCATCACAAATCGATTCGTTTAATTAAGTCGTGCGAGAAGATGTTTCGCTTCTCATTAGAAATGCTCGTCGTCCTCTGTGCTTCCGGAGTTCGCGCGGGTCCTGCCAGCGATCGAGGCGGCTCACATAAGTGGTGGTGGGAAGCTCCTCCTTCGATGTTCCCAGCGCTGATTTGCATATTAGGGGAAGGAGAGAGGACTTGGAAGAAAAATTTTGGGATTTGGGGTCCTGACACGAAAACTCTTTTTAATTAATATTTTGAAATGGGCTTGCCCCTAGAATTCCAATCATAAACTTAAAAATGGTCAGAACGACATTTTTTTACGTTTTTGGGTCCTGACACGAAATTTTTTTTTCTGGTTTATAAAGTTTTTTTGTGATTCCCACTCATTCATGCCATAGAAGTTTTTAAACCTTTTATTAAA
>MQUG01004213.1:0-12421 GCA_007213375.1 Steinernema feltiae | reverse complement strand
CAAACCAAAATAACATAAATCCTTTGATGAATTTAAAAAAATTTGACCACTTATTTTTTTGTTGAGAATTTGAGAAGAGCGAGATGCATTGATATTAAGCGCAAAAGTGTCTGAAGTTCTAAATACAAAACTGGATCAATTAGTAAAAAATTGGATATTAAAACAGCTGTTCTTCTGAACCTGATGAAAAAGCAAAAAAAGCACCTCTCCTGCACGTGATGAGCACCTCTCCTACCTGTATGTACAAAAAAAACGTGAGATTTATGTGAATGAGCGCAGGACGCCCTGTATTCTGCACGACAGCGAGAACAGAAAAAGCGATTTGAACCGGCAGACAACAGAGATCAACTCCGAAAAATTTATTAAATACTTCATGGACATTGTTTTGATTGGCCAAGTAGTGCTCAATAAGTCGGCAAAAATTACATGAATTAAAAAACAATTTTGAGTCAAATACTAAGAGTTGCGATGTAGTCAGAAAATTGAGTTAAAAAATTAAAATTAAATTGAATTATCAGCTATTTGATAGCAGACGTGGCTGTTTTCATTTGTTATGCTGATCGTCAAAAATTGATTTTTCTCTACTAACAATGATCACGGGAAATGAAACTACTTGAAACTTGAAAAACGATACGGAAAATTGACTTATCTCATCATGTTCAAATGAGTTTTAAATGGCCGTTTCGCAACTGTTCTAGTCGTCGCAATATAGGCAAAAAATTCGCCTGGTATTTCAATGTTTTTGTGGCTTAAACATGCGATGAAACTCATTGTTGATGAGTTTATCTTTGTCACGATATAACAATTTCATGTTAAAACACCAAAACACCAATATAACTCCAAACTAGTTAACTCGTTTTCAAATTTAAATTTTTCATATTCTTGGCATGTTGTGGAAATTTGTAATTTGTAATTGAAATTTGCAGTTTAATGGAAATTGAAAGTAAATGAATTGAACGTAATTGATTTGTAATAATATATACAAAAATTAAAATAAAAAAATTAAAGTGTTTTAATTTCTTGACCATTAGAAACCATAAGGCCAAACGTAATTGGAAAGCAGAAATATGGTCTTTAAAAAAGTGTAAAATCCAATTATTTGAACGTCACGGCATTAAAAATAATTTCAACGCATAAATCAATCAATAGAAATCACAATTAGTTACAGACAATTAGTTATAAACGCTCATTGTACACATTGCAGCAGTAAATAAAGCATAAACCCTACCCAGAAAATAGACAATACCAATAAAAAAAACTGACGATGTCGTTGACCTTTGGATCTTTTGTCCGGTCACCGCTTTGGTCAAGGGTAGGTAGATTCGCTTAAAAAAATACAAATTTAACAAGAAAAACATTATGTTTGTAGACTGCTTTTCAAAAAAACGTTGATTTTTTGAATACCTCACTCATCGACCGGTGATAAATTGATTAACTTTATAGGCTGATAAACTTTGAAGACCGACCATTATAAGATGGAGATTTGTTTTAAGATTTTGACCTAAAAGAAGACCAAAAGACTTGATTGTGACGCATGGTCAGTTTAGCATTAACCAGGTGCATAACATTTGTAGAAATATTTGTAGATGAACATAACTAAAACATTGGCAATTACCAAAAAACCCAAAGTTTGAATTAATTTGAGGTTGAGACTTGCTCGCACGTAAAGGAATGCTGAGTCGACTTGTTCCCCACAAATGCACGTGCTTGTAACGCAATCGTAGCTTGTAACGGACGCAAGTAAATTGGTAAAAACATAAAAAACCAAAGTTTCAATTGTGCATGTTACCGGGATTTTACAATGCAATTTGGCTTTTTATTTTAAAATTAAATTGTGTACTACCCGTTTTTTAACGATTGTTTCACTTAAGTCCACAAATTGACTCAAACAGTTATGTAATATTGAACCACCTTACTGAAACGACAAAAATGAATTTGAACATCAATCTGTCTTTAGTCCTTTTATAACGCTGAGCAAAAATTGGTTTGAAAAAAACAAAATGGTTTCAGCTCTTTTTTTTTACAAAAAACAACAAGAAAATCTGTAAACAGAACTGGTCATCTTGGAAAGTTCTTTTTAAACAGCCATTTTTCTACATGTTCCAACAACAGGCAACCATAAATAGTTGAAGAAAACCATTGATTCTGCTAATAACAAACTCTATTTTCATTGAAGGTTATTGAATTTTTATTCATTTTGAAATTTTTGAATCGGCTTACAAATTTTTCATAATAAATCTAGAAATGACAAATGCTCCAGAAGATCCACACAGGCAATTTAATTACGTCTTTCTATTCTTTCAGTAGTTTCCTTGGATAAACACGGGAACGGAAGTAAAAATGTTTGTCACAACATAACAATTTTACCTTAAATCACCAATTTTATCAACAATATCAGACTAAACACGTTCAATCGGACAAGAACAAGACAAGTCCAAAAATTTAAATTGTTCATATTCTTGGCATGTTGTGGATACCCAGTAAAATACAAATAATTTATTTGAGCACTTAAATTAGCACTTGCAAAAGCTGAAAATTTGTAAGTTGTTTTTTAAATTTTCTTAACTTTGTGGCTTGTGATTCAGCCCAATAATTGAATCACCGTGTATACAACGTCCGTTTGCTGGGAAAGACTTTATGAGACTATTCGCGTCTAGTAAAACGATTTGAAAAGAAAATATTACTCTTATGATTTGATCCAGTTGTTCCAGGAATTAGTTGTTTTAAAACAAAGTCAACGTTGCACACAAAAAAATTATTAACTGAAAAGAAAACACAAGAAAATTAACACTAACAATTAAAAATTAAAGCGTTTTAACGCTCTGTGTTTGCGCATTGCGCTTGTTGTGAATCCCCAAAAATATAATCTTGTACACAGCCACAACCGGATTGGTAACAAACTAACTTAAAAAAAGCTGAAATTGATTTTCTATTAAAACCAATTGCATTCCCGTCAGTATGAAAGCTATGAGCAAAAATGTAAAAAAACAAACTTCTTGACCATTAGAAACCATAAGGCCCAAGGTCATGGAAACGAGAAATATGTGGTCTTAAATTGGTATAAATGTAAATAGAATTATTTGAAAGTCACAACTTCAAAAATAATTTCAAAGCATGGTAACAAATTAATTAAAAAAAGCTGCATAAGGCATAAGGCTGGCTGATCGACTGGTGATAAATTGATTAACTTTATAAGCTGATAAACTTTGAAAACCGAAAAAGCTAAAAGCAAAATCGTACCAGTTTTCCACGTCTCCGTGATTGAGATTTGATTTTAAGATTTTGAACTATGACAATAGGACCAAAAATTTGCTTATGACGCATGGTCAGTTCAGCAATAACCAGGTTCATAAAGCTTTGCCACAATTTACGAGACGACGCGAGATTGAATAATTAAGTTGGGTTAGCTTACTTTTTCATTTTAAAGCCATTTTCGTCTATTGGTTTTTATTATAAAGACAAGGCTAATTATTAGTTTCCATCGCTTCAGGAAGTGCCATCGTTGCGCTGACCAAACCAGACTGAACTGTCTTTCAAAAGCTTCAATGCTAGATGACGAGTGCTAGAGTGGAAAATCGACATCATGATGCGTGTGAAATTAGAGAAATCCGTTTTTCTATGATTTTTTAAACAAAAATAGATCTGATCTTATCTACATTGAGAAAAGTAGGCCAAGTAATTGCGAGTAGAATGATGCGTGATGTCAAATAGTGGATTAAGAGCGAAACGATGTACAATGGAATGTAGCAGCTGAAAGACCCACCCAAAAATTAATTTTCTAAAGTATTATTTAAGATCTTTATAATCGGCTTCAGCCCGCAGCGAACCTGCAAATTAGATTAAAAATTTGCTTTTTATTTGTATTTGACTAAAGTCATTTGCGTCTGCAGTTCTTTAAATTCGTTAAATTCGATATCGAGTTTTGTGCTTAAGTTGAATGAACGCCTCACCTCGATAGAAAATTGATAAAATTGCAAAGATTGTTCTACAATCGGCAAAGCCGTATGGTCAAAAATCAATGTTATATGTTTTGCCTCTATGTTACACCTTGTTGATTTCTGTTGAAGAAATTGGATTAGAATTTTCAAAAATCAGATCAATTTGGAAGAAGATACGTTAATTGTTAACGTAAAATATCCAGATCAAACAAACATCTATCACGATGATGAAGATCAAAAAATTCTAATATTTTTTGTATTTAAAATGCTTCCAGTACGATTCTAACCGATTGTCGCGTCTGATTTTGTTGCGTCTGATTGCGTCTGATTTTGTTTTTTACTCTGCCAGCCGCTCATTCAACCGAACTCAATGTAAAAAAATGTAAAAAATAGAAAAATGATTGTAACATTAATGCGTCTGCTTGTTTTTGTAAAAAAAATACGATAGATAAGCGCAGTTATCTGATTAACGAAAGAAGATGTTCTTCTGTTATGTAAACTAACGTTTCACACTCGGGTTTTTTTATTTCATGTTTTGAAAGCTATTCCAAAAAAAAAATGGATTAAAAAAGAGTCAAAATAATAAAAACCCTAAACGTTCACTCAACGCACCTCCACAAAGTGTGAAATTTAAAACATAAAAGACCATTTTTCGTGAAATTATGCAATTCATCCCTGATCTCAAAAATCTCAAAACCTTTGACTTAAGTTTGGAGCACATTTTCAACAATGTTGTATTTAAATTTTCCATTTCTAAACTGGTTTTCTTTTCGATACTCTTACTGTTCATCTCACTAAATATCATTACTCAGATTCTCAAAGTTGACATGGTAAAAATGTCTTAAAAAGAAGCAAAATTTGAAAAATTTTAAACCAGCTGAGATGACATATGAAAGATGAATTTTAAATTAGCACCTTACTGTTGTTGAGCGCTTTCTCACCGAGCGACTGAAACTTAATATTTATGGTTTGGCAGCAGGAAAAACGCTGACTATGTGGTCGAGAGTGAATTGTTGATTCCATTTCCAATTTGTTTCAAGTTCCACACCAATGATCGCTTCAAATTGAGTGGTTGTTTGCTGAGACAACCCTCATCGGTGAAATCCTTTCACGGTTTTCATTGTTGCCTGAATGAAACCGTACTTTTAAATATAACTTGCAAATAAAAATTAAACCGATTGCGAATCGAAATCGACAAAACAAATAAGTTTTAGAAACGAGAAAAAAAACGAAATTTTTTCTTTCTTTCTTTGGTCTTTCGAAAAGTCTTTCGTCGGGTGACAAATTGGTTACCGATTGAAACTACCTACCTTTTCCTGGATTTCAGTTCCGCTCACCAGCTTGAACATTGTCGTAATTCTTCATTTTTTGCTTCATTTTTTTTTTTAATTTCCACTTTGTCTCTTACAATCAAATAAACGCTGCAAATTCACTAACGCAAGCCTAGAGCTAGATTAAAATGAGACCTGCATTTGGACCTGACGTGACGTGACCTTCCTTCCATAAAAAATATACCGTTTTTAATAACATATCGATTGAAAGCAGCCACCTGTTCCTGCATTTCAGTTCCACTCATGGAGACCAGCCTGATGAGAAGCGTCGTAATTGCCGAGTACTGCTTTATTTTTTGCCTATGTTTGCTTACTCTCGTCCTACGGTGCTCCATTCACAGACACAAATCAATTAGATGCATGTGGAAAACCTGCTCTTCGCTATGCGCTCTACTGCTTGTTGTAATCCCAATGGCCATCGTCTATCTCTTTATGCCTGTTTTGTGGATTGCGGCAATCTTGGGGGCTCTGGACAATGAACCCAAATACGCCTATTTGCTAGCCATGCCGGTTCTGGTCGAAATTGCGCTTGATTACGTGTACTGTAGTGTGACGGTTGTTATTTTTCTGCAGCGAATCTTCTACTTGCTCTTTCCAGTACGGAAAATCAGAAAATTCAACCTCGTTATTTACACGATTTTTGGTGTTTTTGCGGTTGGATCGTCCATTGTGATCTTTATGATCATTTTAAGCAATTTATCACCCGACGAAAGACCGCTTCCGCCTGGTGAGTACTGTATTTTCCAAACTCATCAAAAAATTGGAGAAATTCAGGTTGCTATTCGTTCAACTGCTTAGCGACCAGAGATGTCTTGGTGAGACCCGTTTCATCCGCAGTGACCACAATCTTCTCTGGAGTCATAGTGGGCACTGGTTCGGTCATGTTCTATCTGGTCTTCAAGCACCGAAAACAGTCACAAAAACAGACTTGTGTGAAAGTGAGCAGAGCGCATCGTTGAACGTCAATCGCAGGAAATTATTTAGATGAACACGTTTACTCTCTACGTCTTCTACATCCGTCTCGTTTTTCAAGCAATTCCGTTTTGTTTGGATGTGGCGCTATCGCAAACTGTAAGTTGAAAATTTTCAAAAATCGGAAAAAAAATTGAAAAAAAACATTTGAAATTTGATTAGAGAACAAATCATCCGCCGTGACCACTTTCAAAAATTTTAAAAAAATGAAAAAACTCAAATTTGAATTTAAAAAAAATGAAATTTGGCTTCTTATTGATGAAATTTTAGGCGGGCATACAGCTAGGAAAATATCTAGGACCGTACGGAGCTATTGGAGCTATTCTCGATATCACTGCGACAACTGCGGTCTACTACAAAATGTACAAACCGCCCAAGCAGATCGTGCCAGCGACTACACAACAGACATTAACCAACAGTTGATGATTTGTGCTTGTTTATAAGTTCTTTTAAGCGCTAATTGTAAGAACAACTAGAAAAATAACAAAAAAATGCACTTAAAGATGTTAAATGCAAATGCAAATTGCTAGAGTCTATGACATAGCGATGCGTACTTGACCAGCTTTATCGTATGCCATACCTATGAGAGCTTCTTGTCAAGCACTAAAGGATCCGACAAACCCAATTTGTCAACCAAGCGCCAAAAATTACATGAATATTAAACATTCTGGTACAGCGTGAGCTTAAAACAACAATGAGTTTGCTTAAAATGAGTTTGATGATGTTTGCTTGTTTTGATGCTCGTTTGGAACAATCTTCCTTGCTATTGTAAAGACTAGGAATAATTAAGAAAATATCTGCGACATGTTATCATGCAAAATGATAACTGAGAATGCTCACTGTTTGAGCTCAAGAAACCGACGCGTACTTATCGTCATGGTACCTACGACGGCTTCTCTTAGCCACTATAGAATCAGTAAAACACAAGTAAAAAGTTGTCAAGAAGTCCGCAAAAATTAACTGAATATTAAACATTACGGTACAGCATGTTCCAGAATTCAAGCAATTCATTAGCGAGACTTGATCAACAATATTGAACTAATTAATAGGTTTAGACTATTTTAAAGTTTTGCATTGAAATACATACAATGTTTACTCAAATGAAATGCAAAAATTGTTATTTTAAATTTTTTGCCCAAGTTTAAATTAACGAAAAACGCATTACTTGTTAAGTAAATCTGACTTTATGCCATTTAGAAATGTTAAAAAACAAGAGTGGAATTTGCTTGTTTGCACCTTTTTTCCTTTCGTTTTTTGAGCTGCAAAAAAATGAAAATCATGAATCTTATTCGGACTAATCCGTTATGTAATCTTTGTGCATTTTTTCTATACAAAAATGTCGTTTCCTCTTGTGTCAACCAAACTATAGAGAAGACAGAAATGTAAAGAAACACATTTTCATCATTCGAGATTGTAAAACAGCTCACATAGCACATAGACAATCCGTTTTTAAAAGTCCCAAACCAGTATACAAAAATGAACTAGTTGATCACAGCGCACTTGGGTAAATGAAAACGTGCGATTTGGTTGGGCGCGTAATTTGTCAAACGGTTTGTCAAAAATTTGTCAAACAAAAAGCCCTAAAAATAATTTGATTAATTGATTAAATTGAAAAATTATATTTTTTGCCATGGTGAGCTTTGTGTTTGAAGTTTATCAAGCATTTCTTATCGTTGTCTTTGCTTTGATTTTGGTAATCTTTTATTTTTTCAATGAGCAATTGATTACACTCACTTTTCCTTATCTTGTTAATTCAAAAATGCAATTACTAAATCAAAAACGAACAAAAACAATTTTATTAAGAGTATTAAAATCTGGTCCACTACAAGAGCGTTGTTTCAATTTACGCTGGAGAGCTGCTCTCACCCAATAAACTTTCAAAATTTTTTCAAACCTATAAAAGATCTTAGAACTAGTGATTATAATGAAAATTGGCTTTGACAGAACCAGGTACCTTATTGGAGCGGCTAGCAATTAGTTAATAAATGACTATGCTAACACAGCACATTTAACGCTAAATTAAATTACCCTAACAATTAATTAAATTACTTTGAAAGCACGCAAAAAAGTGTGTTAATTGCAGTTACAAAAATTTGGAATTTTAATTTTGTTAATCGTTGTTTTTGATTTAAAGTTGATTTAAAGGTAGACAATATTCTTTAAAGAAAACACAGTTTCCTTTATATACTTCAAAAATCAAGCAATACAGGCTTAGAGGTGGAGATGGCAAAAATGAAAAGACCGCCAGCTGGTTTAAATTCACTCCGCTGAAATCGCCAATTTCTTTTTGCTTTTAATTTCATGCTTGCTGAAATTGCATTTCCGCGTGAGCATTAAACCAAACACACCGATTGCAGGTGTCTTCAAAAATCAAGCAATACAGGTTTAGAGATTGAAAGCTACCACTCAATTCTATGTTGTTTTACCATTTGATTTCTCATTATATATGAGTTATACAAAATTTATACAAAAAAGAGTTTTTCCCGATATTTTGAACGAATTTAACGCACTTCGTATACTCATAAATCCGTAATAAACTCATAAATCCGTAAATCCGTAATAACTTTTTTCGATTAAAAACATTGAAACCAGTTCAAAAAACCAGTTCAAAACATTGAAACCAGTTTAAATTCACATTTAAATTTAACTGTTTCACAATTGCCACAGAAATTCGTTTTTCCTGCTTATCTTTAAATTAAATTTTCGTTAAATTATAATTTATACATGATTAAAACAAAAAGCAAGTTGTTAATAAATTGATGAGAGTTGTTATTTATGTTAAGGCACAACTGGTATGGATGTACGATTCACTCCCAAAAATTAAGACATTTAAAAAATAGGCTTAATAGGCTTAAATCTAAAGCATAAAATTGAAACAACATTTTAGAAAAATAAAGGGCTTTGCCACATTTACTAACTTACGAGACCACGCGAGATTGATTAATTAAGTTGGGTTAGCTTACATTTTTCATTTTTAAGTCATTTTCGTTTATTGGTTTTTATTATGAAAAGAAGGCTATTTGTGTAGTTTCCATCGCTTCAGGAAGTGCCATTGTTGCGCTGACCAAACCAGACTGAACTGTCTTTCAAAAGCTTCAATGCTAGATGACAAGTGCTGGAGTGGAAAATCGACATCATGATGCGTGTGCTCGTTTTGTGGTTTAGAGCAAAATTAGAGAAATTCGTTTTATGATTTTTTAAACTAAAATAGAGCTGAAAAATTTTAAAAAAATCATTAACTGATCTACATTGAGCAAAGTAGGCTAAGTTGCGAGTAGAATGATGCATGATGTCAATTAGTGCATTAAGAGCGAAACGATGTACAATGGAATGTAGCAGCTGAAAGACCCACCCAAAAATTAATTTTCTAAAGTATTATTTAAGATCTTTATAATCGGCCTCAGCCCGCAGCGAACCTGCAAATTAGATTAAAAATTTGCTTTTTATTTGTATTTGACTAAAGTCATTTGCGTCTGCAGTTCTTTAAATTCGTTAAATTCGATATCGAGTTTTGTGCTTAAGTTGAATGAACGCCTCACCTCGATAGAAAATTGATAAAATTGCAAAGATTGTTCTACAATCGGCAAAGCCGTATGGTCAAAAATCAATGTTATATGTTTTGCCTCTATGTTACACCTTGTTGATTTCTGTTGAAGAAAGACCAGAGCTCGTAGAGCTCTGGTCATGCGGGGGCCCAGCTCAATTATACATGGGATAAGTTCTAAACTCGGTGAAGACGTGCTGGGTGAAAAAGAAAGCTTCGCTTTATGCTGATTCCAGGGCTAAAACATGCTTGTGAGAAAGCGTGCGTATGTGCTCGCCGCTCCGCGGCTCGCAATCACCTCAACCATCTATTCTCGCCGCTGCGCGGCTCGCAGCCAGATTCAGCTCGGCGCTCCGCGCCTCGCAAGCAGCCTGTGAAGAGTGGAGGAGATTCCTCGCCGCTCCGCGGCTCGCAGCGCTTCGAACGAATGTGGTTACCGTGCATGCGTGCTCGTCGCATGCACGCAGGCTCGGAGTCGACGCAAGCTGTAGCGCGGTGTTTGCAGCGCAGCGCTCCAAGGATGCGGTTCTGTCTGTCTGTTTGGGCATGCATATTCCAGTGAATCGGCCGGTGTCACTGCGAGACATGCGAGCGCGGCTGTTCGCGCGGTCAACTTGAATGGCTCATATCTTTGCGATGGGGCCGATTCAGCTCAAACAAAATGATAACTTTTGTGCGCCTATCCTTTGCCTACAACATGGCCAAATTTCAGCTCGATCGGAGCAATCCCCGAGCAGTTATTACTTTTCTAGACAGCGTGTTCAGAATTTTTTCGTTTCCGCTTTTTGAGCAACGTGTACGGATCACTTTGCTTCGCCTTCAACACAAAACACACGCAGCATGACGTGAGCTTCAAAATGACCTACAAAACTCCCCCGCAACTCTCATCGTTGGCCCGTTATTCACTGTTTTTCCCAAAAAAGCGACCGGTCTTCACTCGTCCACGAATAACACTTTGTGGAACCGCGAAAAAGCTTATTTCTTTCTTATATAAGAAACCAGAGCTCTACGAGCTCTGGTTCCTACGAAGCCCAGCTCAATTATACATAGGATAAGTTCAAACTCATTGGATATGTGCTGGTTTGAAAAGAAAGCTTCGCTTTGGGCTGATTCCAGGGCTTTATGCTTTCAGTTTTGTTTGAAAATCCGATTTCGTACTAAGATTCGATAATATTTTTGCATTCCTTCTTGTTTTGATCGCAGTCACGAGGGAGGGAGGCAAGTGCAAGACACGGTGAATCACGATGTTTTCGTACCATTTGAGGGTTGGCGAGGGCAAAAACAGAGCGAAAGAAGAGAAGCAGTCACTGTTTGCGTGCGTGTCGAGCCGTGTGGTTGAGCGCGACGAAAGTTTTGATTTAAATATTCATTTACTTTCTTTATTTACCATATCACTATAAGAGCAGCTCTTTGAAGACGACGTTGCGGAGTTGACCCGGGCGTGGCAGTCCGATGCTCAGCACGCGGATCGCTTGCAGATTTCTCACTCGCGAGAACGCTGTGTACAGTTGTCCGTGTCCGAATGCTTGCTGGCCGTGGAAGTAGAGGCCCACGCGCTTCAGCGTTTGTCCCTGCGCCTTGTTGATGGTGTTGGCGAAGGCGAGACGCACTGGGAATTGCAACCTGCTAAACTTCACGGTTCGGTCGTAAAGTCCGGTCCCAAATTCGAACTTTACCTGAATTGTCAAAGGTGCATTAGATTTAGAAAAAGCTATCTTACGCGTGGCAAGTAGATGAACTCGTCGAATCGATCATCTATCTCCAATCGGCGACACTTCAGCAGGTTGTCGGCCATCTCGACGACTTGGAACATGGAGCCGTTGCAAAGACCGCTATTACCCGACATGTTCCGAATGAGCATGATAATCGCTCCCACCTTCAAATTCAGTTTGTGGGGAGGCAGCCCTGTCGGTGTCATTCTGTTGATTGACTCCATGTTCAAGTCGTCGGCGTAGACGTCGAGCAAGAGAGCCGCAGCTTGCTCGTGAGGGTCCATGATAACATTGTCGATGGACTCGTAGGTGCGCTCGACGGTTGGGATTCGCGCTAATAACAGTTCTAAACGGGAATTTGATCTAACTGAGTGCAATTGCTAGCTTACCGTTCACTTCGAACACGGTCTCATTGCGAGTGCAAAGTATCCCTGAGCTGCGGAGATCGTCGACCTTGTTGATAGGGTCCGCGAGCGCTTGGTTCGGGAACACAAAGTCAACCAAGTCGTTGAGTCGTTGCACTTCGCATCCGTTTGGAATAGCAATGTGCGACGACGCATCATCGACCATGTTTCGTCCGTTGCCGACGTCTCCGAGCCACCTAACAAATTCCGCCTGAACAGGATTGATTAGCGGTTTCAAAACCCGACGGTTTCAAACCTCGTTTGGGTCGACCCGCATGTTGGTTGTTAAATTCAGAGTCTGGAAGTGGCGGAAGAGGTCGGAATGACGTATTGACGCCTCAATTTGCCCCATTTGTCCCTCGCCTGCTGCAACCGGCGCCAGCTGCTTGAAGTCACCGCTGAGAATGACCACCTTCCCTCCGAACGGCATACTCCTGAATTCCGTTGGGACCACGGACAGCATCACACGGTTGATGTAGTTGAGCACTTTCACGTGCATCATGCTCACTTCGTCGATGAG